>VWZV01005201.1:235988-351678 GCA_013397155.1 Irena cyanogastra
GCCCCCTCCCAAACCCCCAGTTTGGTTCTCCAAGCCCCATTCCCCCCTCCCTCAGGCCTGCCTGTCCCCCAGCCCAGCTCTGCTCCCCTCTCCATGGTGCTCCAGAGCCCTCTCAGGACTGGGGACTCCCGGCCCAGCTGGTGTTGGTGGTCCTGGGGTGCAGCTGGGGTTTCCAGAACCCATCTGTGAACACCCAAAAATGCACCTGGGTCCCCCCAAACCTCAAAGGAGGCCAGTGGAATCTGTGACACCCCCTCTAGGAAGGCACCCAGCATCACGTGAGCCCATGGGAAGAGCCAACAGAGCAGCCAAACTGCAAATAGCCTTTATTTCCCTCTTCGTTCAAAAATTTACTCACAAACGTGATTTCTGGGGGCAGCAGCATCACTCAGGTGCTCAGCTTCAGACCTGCAATGGTGGGAAAACTCCATCTGCAAAATCACATTGCAAATAACACCTGCAAAATCACATTGAAAAAATCACACTAAAAAAATCCCATCTGCATTTTTTTGCCTCCCTCTGAGGGATCCACACCCCCACACACGTCTGGGAGTTACAGCACCGGGAGGAAAACTGACCCTGGAGACTCCCAAGGTCACCAGCACCGTGGTCAGATGAGCCTATGGGACTTCCCAGCTCTACACACTCATAAAGGCCTCTCTGTGACTACAGAGACAAATTTATGGCTGTTGAACAAAATAAAACCAGGGATGGAAATTAATCAAAGAACAAATGTTACCTGTGGTGCTTTCTCCATGCCTCTGACACAGGAGGAGCCCCTGATCCCAGCACTGGCTCCAGGGCCCCACCTCACTCATCCCACAGCCCAGGACAAGGATGGAGGAAATTCCCTCTGGCTGAGCTGGGACATGGCACTGCCCGTCCTGCTGTGGCTGTGTGAGCCCAGTCCTGCTGCCAGCAGTGCCAAGGCAGGGGCTGAGGGTTGGCAGGGGACAGTGGGATCCCCTGGCTCTTCCAGAGCTGCTGTGAAGTGTTGGGAGCGAAAATCTCCAGGATCCCCCTGCCCCGACTGTGGAAAATTCCTCGAGTGGCTGCAAAGCTGGCAGCAGTGAGGGGGGAGCTGGGGCTGAATCCAGGGGTCTCCTCTGGTCCCCCCAGCCAGGATTTGCCAGGAGAGGAACAACTGGCACTTGGAACATCTTTGCTTTCCAAAGAGGCAGCTGAGACACTTGGCCAGCACGAGCACTGGGAACCCAACAGAGGAAGTTGGAGAACCCAGAGCTGGCAGTGTGGGCCACCTCTCACTCCTGCCTGGGCTGGCAGCTGCAGCCATCAGCAAAGGCCAGGCAGCAGGGGGAAGGAAGGCACAGAGCTCTTGGAAAGGCACTGGGATCTGCCTCCAGCTGCATCCCTGAGCTGGTGAGTGAGGACTGAGTTTGCCTGGATCCACCCATCCCTGTCCACACTCTGCAACCCCAAACCAGCATCTGCTGCTCAGTCACTCTGGGAGAAATGAATTCACCAAGACGGGGAGTCTCCTCTGCTCATGACCCACCTCTGGAGGGTTCCAACCCCACTGCACACAGAGAGGCATGGAAACGAGAGAATGATGTTTAAAATCATAGAAGAGCTTGGCTTGGAAAGGACCTTAAAGCTCATCTTGCTCCATCCCCTGCCATGGGCAGCTGATCTGAGCAACTTTTTCCTTGACAGGGAAACTGCTGCCCAGGGTGAACTATAAATACAAAGATAATTTTAATTAATTTATTTATTTCTTTACACATAACTGAAAGTGATGTTACAGTACATAAGTTATTTACAACTGTGCAGTAATGTGTTGCAAAATAAATTATCTAGAAGGCAGCAAAAGTACATTGTTAATGTATATAAAAACTGTACAGCATTTATGGGATACAATTTTTCTTTATATGAGTATTGGCTCTGTAGTGTTTTCAAGTTATGTTCTCAGAAAGAGAAACGAAATGCCCAAGATTAAAGGAAAAAATATATAAACCACGTGGATTTTACTCCATTAAAAACACAGTTGGCAAAGTCCTTTCTCTGCGTCGCCGTCTCCCCGGCCGTGCCGCCCCGCCCTGCCCCGGCGGCTCCTCTGCCCGTCCCCAGCGGCTGCTGCGGGGCTGCCGGCACATCCCGGAGCTGTCCCCGCTCCGGAGCCGCCGCTGCCCAACTTGGACACTGTCCTTTTGTTTCTTATTGTTTTTTTTTTTTGTGATTTTTTTTTTTCTTTTTGTAGTATTTTTTTGTTTTGTTTTTTTTTTAGACATACCCATGATGGAACGAGAAACTCAAACACCCCCCCTCCCCCCATGGTTTCCTACTGCAGCTTCTCCGAGAGGAGATCCGCGCCCGGTGGAAAACAGAGAGCTGGAAATCACGGTGTTCACAAGTACATGGTTCACGTGGTTGCTGGCCCCGCTCAGCAGCTTCTGCAACACACACACGGTGTCCTTGGCCTCGTCCCTCCGCGCCTCGGCCAGTCCCGGGGCCGCTGAGCGCCCGCTGCCCGCGCTGCCCGGAGCCTCCCCGCCGCGGGCGCCGGCGGGAAGGAGCTGCGCCCGGCCCGCTGCCCCGCGGAGCCGCGCCAGTCCGGAAGCGAGGGACACGTCGTGAAGAAAGTGCAATTATTTTTCTTATTGTTTTGTTTTCTGCCGATAGCTGCTTCCTCCTCCTCTGACCAGGGATTCATCAGCAAGCGGTTAAGGGTGAATGTGAGCTCGACCGCCCGACCTCGGAGCGCTCCCGTCCTTGCCAGTGTTCAGAGATGTCTCCTGGCTTGGAACTGTCATGCCGGCAAGAGCACAAAGTCATCGTTCACGTCGACCATTGGCACATAGAACGAGGGCACCTCGTTCACGCAGAGGGATTTGTGCCCCGCGGGGTCCAGCTCCTGCACCTTCAGCTGCCACTCCATCCTCTGCACCGCGTTCAGGGCAGCTGCTTCGTGTTGCTGTCGCATGAGCAGGCATGTCTGGATCAGGAAACAAAAACGGGACACGAGGGCTGAGCGGCAGGCAAAGGCAGGGGACACGCAGCCACTGCGGGCACAGTGTTAAATGCAGCAAGGGGTGCCACACAGGGGACACCTGGATTTGGAATCTCTGCTGAGCCCAGCTCCAGCGGGAGCTGAGGCAAACCCCAAAATTCAGGTTTGAAAGGCTTGTCAGCACTCCAGAGCATCCACTCCCACGCATCCCTGCCCTGACAATCTCTGGACGCCCACTCTGTGTTGGAAACCACTGAGGCAGCTTCCAGGCTCCAGCCACAGGCAGAACCCTCCTGGAATGCCCCTGCCTGGAGCACGGGGCTCCCACAGCTCTCACCTTCATCCGGTCGTACTTGTCATCCACGTCCTGCAGCCAGGAAATGAACTGCCGCGCGTTGAAACGGTCTCTGACCGATTTGTTTTCGTCTCCCTAAGGACAGGACAGCAAAGGGAGGGACACGGGATTAGTTTTGTACTTTAAGCAGTTACAGGTCTCACAGGCCATGCTCAAGCCCCTCCTGGGGTGCACGCTCCTCAAAACTGCAGTGCCTGCAGGGAGGGAGGACAGACGTCACTGCTGCCAGCTGCTCCTGCAGCCCTTTCCAGGGATTCAGCCTCAGATGGGGATGCACCCATGTGCACATACTCTGTTTCTCCTTGCTTTTCAGGGAATCTGTCCATGTCAGCCCATCACAGCACCTGCACCTCTCTGACTCCTTCAACTGATGCCAGGATAGCAGCAGCACAGACATTTGGCTGGGAAGTGCCGACAGATAAATCAGAGCTCCTGGATCAATATGCAGCTCGCTAATAAATCCCAGGATGCTGCCCCTGCCCAGGATCCCTCCTGCAATGCAGCAGTGTAATGTTTCTCTTCCCTCCCTTCCACAGGAGTGTAGTAAAGGAAACCTTTTCAGTGTGCAGATGATCCTGACCAAGAAGGACGGAGGGTCCCAAGACTCACTGATAAAGCTGAGCCATCTCAGCTTCTAACAGACATGAACTCCCTGTATCCTACATTCCTGGATCTATTTCCTTCCTCAGCACACATGTGGAAACTGAAGCAGATTAGGCAAATGATGTTCCAAATCACAGAATAATTTGGATTGTAAGGGACCTTAAAGCCCATCTTATTCCACCCCCCACCATGGGACACCTTCCACTATCCCAAGTTGCTCCAAAACCCTCTCCAACCTGATCTTGGACACTCCATGGATAGAGCAGCCATATATTATCTGGGCACCTGTGTCAGGGCCTCCCCACCTTCACAGGGAACAATTCCTTCCCAGTATCCCACCGAACCCTGCCCTCAGGGGGAGGTGACATCCTGCACCTGTGTGCCATGGTGGGTGACCTGAGCAAGGACGGCATTAGTAACTCCTGCTTCCATGCTTCCCTCCAGCCCTCCAGAAAAGCCCATCTCCCTCAGAGTCTTGCAGAGCCCCTGAGACACTTCCTCACCACTGAGGCAGGCACTGACCTGATTTTCCAGAGGCATGTTGTACACCTCGGAGTCCAGCAGCATGGTGCAGGCACTGAAGGGCACGGCCTGGTTGGCAATGGTCCTCGCTGCCCGGCAGTGCACCCTCAGGATCTCCTGCTCGCAGGAGACGATGAGCTTCTCCTGAGGAAGAGCAGAGCAGTGAGTGTGGCAGCCTCAGCCTCGCCAGCAGGGGAAATTCGGGGCCTGCTCCCAGCTGGAGTGTCCCCTTACCCGCTCGATGCTGTGCTGCAGCCGCAGCTTCCCCCGCACGGCCTCCTGCTGCTTGAAGAGCTCCTTGAGCGGCTCCGCGAGCGACGGCGGCGGCGCGATCTGCGGGCACAGGCAGGGGTGAGAGCAGCACCTCTGTGGGGCACAGCCCGGGGGCTCCTGCCCCCCGGAATGTGTGCTGGCCAAGAGGGAGCAGGGACATCCCATGGGGTGCCTGGGGAGACCGTGGAGAAGCTCTGCCAAGGACAAGGTCCTGCCAGTGAGGGGGAGGACTTGGCAAGAACAACCAGAGCCTGAGCCACCCTCGTGCTGCAGGGCAGGGTGTGCAGCAAGGAATGGAGCCTGCTCACACTGACCCTTCTCCTCCAGCCTGGAGCCCAGATTTACCACTTGCAGCACTGAGTTTATTGATGCATTTGTATTAGTGAAGGTGCTCCTGCAGCACAGCAGTGAAATGCTGATCCCAGTGCCAAGTCAAAGAGCAGAGCTTGGGAAAATGATGGCAGGAGTTAAGAGCCATCTTTCTCCCATGTTCCAGGTTCATTATCCTGTTACTGCACTGCTGCAAGAGCAGTTTTACTTTCCAGCCTCAAATCCAGTGGATTCTCACAAACATTGCTCTAAAGCCTGACCAAACCTCAAGTCCCTCAGCACAGCCCAAAGTCTTCTCTGCAAAAATACATCAACTCAGGGGCTGCGTTTACCACAAAGTCAGGCACTTACCCAGGCTCAGGTTTAGTGTCATATTCTAAAGGCAGGTTGGGACATGTTGGCATTGCAAGGTGGTCACAGGGCATGGGGCACAACTTGGATGAGTCTGTAACAGTGAGGGGGGAACAGTTCCCAAGGCTAAAGAGAGAAGGTGACTCACCACTGGAATATGGAGCTTGCTGAGGGGTTTGCCATCCAGCAGGTAGGAGCCTGTGTAGGTGACATACTCAGCGTAGCACTGCGGAGCTTGGGGAGTAATGTAGCACAGGATTTTCCGCTTCTCCTCAATCTTCTTCCTGATCTGGAGGTACTCGAAGTAGGGGTTGGACCTGTCGCTGTGGTACGGTTCGATGTCGTCCAGTTTGATGGCATCGACGATAGCTGCCAGGGTCTGCTGGATCATCTCCCTCGTCTGCTGGGTGGACGTGTTGATCTGCTGCTGCAGCTGCTGGTTGGAGCGCTGGAAGCGGCGCTTGCGCGGGTGCTGGGCCTGGGAATCGTCCTCCTCCGTGATGCGGCCTTTGGCACGCGTGACGGGCGCGGAGACGGGAGGAAATTCCTTCTCGGATGCGGCAGCGTTCTGCTTGTTTTGGTTGGCCAGCATCTGAGCCCGGTTCCTAGTAATCCTCTGAGGAATCTCTTCTATTTTGGGTGGTTTGGGAGCTTCTGCTACTGGTTTTTGTACTGGTTCAACAACTTCTGCTTGAGCATTGCTGGGAGGCGCGTCCGCCTGGGACGGCGGGGCCTGGCTCCCACCACGGGCCGCAGCACCGTCCTGTGGAACGCTGGCCTCGGAGCCGGCCACGGGCACAGGACAGGGCTGGGAGCTGCCCTCTGCCACCCCACTAGCCGACAACTCCTCGTGCACGGCCTCCGCCTCTTTGCTCTCCGCCTGCGCGGGCTCGGATGGGGTCTGCTGGAAAACCTGCGCTTCCGAGTCCTCCGCTGCCTTCTCCTCAGCCGTGTTCAGTGCTTCCGAGGCGGCTTCTTGTGCTGCCACTTCTGGTTTCTGCTCCTCTGCTGGTGGCTCTGTGTCTGTGGGCAGGGTGGCTGCTGCCTGGCTGGCTGGCGGCTCCTCCGGCTCACTGGACGCTATCACAGACGTGCCGGCTTTGACGATTCCGGCGCTCGGTTCTGAAGCTGCTGCTGGGCTTTCCTCCACCGCTTCCGCCTCGGCCATCTCCGTCTCTGCAACGTCCTTAGGCTGGAGTGGCAGCTCTGGGAGCGAGAAGGGGCCAAGGTCCAATTCATCCTCAGTGTTGGTGAAGGGGTCGGGCCACGTCACCGCCTCCTCCGCATTTGCAGGTGCTGCATTGTTGTTTTCCAAATAGCTGTTTTCTGGTGCAGCAACGACTTCGGCCTGAGGTTCTGCTGGCACACACGGGGGCTCTGGAGGGATCTCTGGTGCTTCTTCTGAAAGAGGCTTGCAGTTGTTGAAGAAGGTGTCTAACCTAGTAGGTGACATGTACGGAGCTTGCTCCTCGGCATTTGCAATTTCTCCTGGAACTGCTTCCTCAGCATCCTCCTTGACTTCCTCCAGCCTCGGTTCAGACACTGACAGAGGGTACGAGATGGGAGAAACAGGGTAGGAAGTCTCTGTGGGAATGAAGGCTACTGGCGCGGGATGAATCGGCTCTAGGGAACAGAGTGGAGGTTTAGGGGACTCGGAAAACCTCTGGGGAGATTTCATCAGAAGCTCCGAGCCCATGGACCAGGTGACAGAGTGCTCTGCAGGGTTGCCCATGAGGCTGGGAGGAATGGCAGCGTCCGGGTTTCGGGAAGGAGGGTTATCCCAGTCTATGTTGTTTTGTTCGGGCATTCCCGAACTAAAATGGTTTTCTTCGATGGGTGGTAGGTAGGTGGATTCTGGTGGCATGATGGAGGCAGTGGCTTGCTGCTCCTCTGTGGTATCCAAGGGCATGCCGATGTCGGGGGGAAGAGCACTTTCCACTGAAGGAGCCAGCAACTCATCCCTGTGCGAAGGGGAGGATTTTGCTTGTAAACCAGAAAAGACACTTTCAGGCGACTGGGCGACCCCACTGACGGCTCCCGGCGCGCAGTGCAAAGCTTCCACTTTGGGTGAGGAAACTCCATAATCTGGGGAGTAATACCCAGGAGACAAACACTGGAACTTCTCAGCCGGAACAGAGGGAAGGGGAACTTTCTCCTCTATTAAATGCTGCACTGGAGAGTCATAATTTGATGTTGCTGGGACACTTTGCTGTCTGAAAAACTTATCTCCAACGCTGAATTCCTCTTCGGGCGCTCTCCTGATATCCACTGAGATGGAACGGTAGAGGTTTGAGGAGGGTATGGTGCGAGTCGGGGTCTGACTGGGGTTCTCGGGGAGCCCGCTGGAAACATTGGTGTATCTGTCAAAGAAGGAAGGAGAGCAGGCGTTCATGGACATGGTGGAGATGGGCAGCGAGTGCTGAGAGTCCGCGCACTCAAACATCAGGTCCGTGTAGTCCTCGTTGCTGCACGATGGAGTCCTGGGTGTCTGCATCACCTCCTCATAGCTCGGGCAGGACACGACCGATGCCGGGGTTGGGACGCCCGTGGGCCGGTTCTGATCTGGCCTGGGAGATGCTGGGAGGATCTCCTTCAGCTGAGGACCCGTGATCCAGTCCTTGGAGTCTGTCCCCACAGCAGGCTGTGCCTTGTTTTCCGGTGACAGAATAGGAGTCAGGGGACCCAACTCTTTGAGTTTCTTGTCCTTGAGCTGCGTGTCCAGCGTTAGCGGCTTCTTGGCTGGCAGATCCAGGCTCCTCTTACGCACATCCTCCGAGCTTTTAAGTTTGTCCTTTAACTTGGGGTCTCCGGACCTGTGCCGCATTTTCTCCATCTGCTTCATTCTCTCCTTGTGCCTTTTGTGGCGCTCCTCGATCTCCAGGTCTTTCTGGCTCAGCATCCTCTCAAAGCTCGTCATCATCAAATCACCATCTCCCAGAAGTTTCTCCCTTGGCCTGGCGTCCTTCTTGCCGCTGTCTTTGGAAAGGGTTATTTTTTCATTCCCATTGCTTATTTTTATGGACTCTGATTTGTCTTTGTCTTGATTCTCCTTAAGCTTCTCCTTCAGTTTGGTTTCACCGAATTTGAGGCTGTCCTCCTTGGATTTATCTTTAAAGGTGGTAACTTGAGGCCCATCCTTATCTTTGAGTGTTGACTTTGGCTCATCTTTGTGATGTTTAAAGAAACCATCTGTGTGTTTGTCCCTATGCTTTTCCTTTTCCTCCTTCCATTTTTCCTTGTGTTTATCCCGCTTCTTTTTCTCTTTAGCTGTGCTGATGGTGCTGGAACCGTAAGTCTTTTCTTTCTCCGCCTTCTTTGACAGCTCCCTTTCAGAATCATTTTTATCCTTCTTTTCAGAAAATAAGTAATCAATGCTCTTCTCCGGTTCCTCATCAGCATCTGCCTTCATGTTGTAGGAAGAGCCAAAAGCCTCCCCATCCACAGAGAAATCCTTTTCATAATGAGTGGAATCCTTTCTGCTGCTGGAATCCTTGAATTCTTCTGATTTTTCCTTTTTCTCTGTCTTCTCTTTCTTTGCTTTTTCTTTCTCGTGACTTTTCTTTGAGGAAGAGGAGGAATGTCGGTGCCTCTCCTTCTCCTTGAGTTTGTCCTGAAGGCAGGGTAAAGGGAGAGAGTCCTTAAACTTTTCTTCAGCGGCGTCGGCCACAGAGAGGTTAGAAGACTCGAAGAGGCTGGCGAGTCCTGGCTCTTGCCCTCTGTCCGTGAAGCTGTCAGAGGAGATCTCACTGATTTTGTCATTGGAGTCATCCCTGTAGTCATTCAGAGCCTCCTCCTCCAGTTTCTCCAGCAGGCTCTTCTCTGACTCTCCTTTTGAAGACTTCTTCTCTTTGGAATGCTCCTTGTCCGGCTTCTCCTTATGTTTGCTTTTCACCTTGTCGTCACTGGTGTGTTTCTTCTCAACCTTCTCTGGGAGCTTTTGCTTGTTTTTCTTCTCCTGAGTGGAATCTACGGACATTCTTTCCTTCCTGTCCTTATACTTCTCACTGGAGTCTTTATCTTTCTTCTCTTTGTGTTTCTCAAAGGAACTCTTCTCCTTCTTCTCCTTTCCCCCTTCCGATGTTCCTTTGTCCTTTTTCTTCTCCTTGGACTCCTTATCCTTCTGCTTCTCCGAGTGCTGCCGGTCGGAGGAGTACTTGCGGTGCTTGTCGGGGTACAGCTCCTTCTCGGCCGCCGCGCCGTCGTCCTTGTCCTGCAGGCTGTCCAGGCGATGCACCTCGCTGCCGGCCGAGTCGCCCACCTTGAACCCGCTCAGGCTGTAATCGTCCCTCTCGTCCTCGCTCTCATCCGTGAAGATGTCAGCGATGCTGTACCAGCTCTTCTCCTTGCCTTTCTTCTCATCCTTCTTCTCGGAGAAATCGTCTCTGTCTGCGGAAAAGTTTTTCTCTTTCTTCTCCTTCACCTGGTCGAAGGAACTCTTCCTCTCCTTGTCTTTGCTGTGAAGATCCTTGTATTTCTCCTTAGTTTCTTTCTTCTCTTTGAAACTCTTCTCTAGTTCTTTGTCTTTGAGAATTTTCTCTGGAGCAGCTTTTTCATTTTTCTCCTTGTCGCCTTCTTTGGATTTTTCCTTGTATTTTTCTGGCTTCACCTTTTCTTTTTTTTCTTTATCAGGAGCATCTTTCTTCTCCTTTTCTTTCCCAGAATGGTGCCTCTCCCAACTCTCCAGGGTTTTGCCACTGAACTCAGGGTCAGACTTATCCTTGAAGAATGTTTCACAGCCGTACTCCTTGAACTCATCTCGATACGGCTCCTCCTGCTTCGTCTTGGGATCTTTTCGCTCTTTAGAGCCGTCAGAGGAATCTTTTCTATCTTTACTGGCTTCACCTGTGTCTTTTTCTTTCCTCTCCTTGCCAGTCTCCACAGAATCCTTCCTTTTCTTATCCTTCTCAGGCAAATAACTGGGAGTAACTTTGTGTCTATCTGTTTGGTCCTTTTTCTTCTCGGAGCTTTTCTCCACGTAATCCCTCTCTTTCTTCTTTAAGAAAGCGTCCTTTTCATTCCGCTTCTCATTGTATTCCTTCTTCTCTTTCATTTTATTTTCCTTTTTCTTGTCTTTAATTTCCTCTTTCACAGGTTCTATGATTAGTTTTGCCACGGTGTCATTTTTAATCTCCCTGAAATCCGTTATTGGAGAATCCCAGCTGTCCTCACCCTTGAAATCAAAGGATGAATCAGAGGACAAGTCTGAAAACCACCTCTCCTGCTGATCGTCCGAAAGGCTGAACTTCGTGTCCTCGCTTTCGGCAAATTGAGTTTTATTATTAAACTCATCAAACCCAGACTCGTCCCTGTAAATTTTTTCTTTTTTGCATTTTTCCTTCTCTTCCTTGAAGGATTTTTCTTTCTCTAGTTTAGAAACCTTCTCCTCCTTCAGCTCATTCTTCTTCTCAGATTTGGACTGCTTGTCCTTTGACTTCTTCTTTCTCTCCTCCTTGTGTACTCTCGGCTTCTCCTCCTTGGGAGATTTCTCCTTGACAGGTTTCTCTTTTTCTGATTTACTCAATCCTTCTCTGAAGGATTTGCTCAGATCTTTACTACCATCTTTGATTTTTCTTAATGATTTCTCCTCTTTTGAGGATTTTCCAGTCTCATCTTTAAACAACCACTCCTTCTCCTCTGCTTTACCTTTGGGGAGCTTTTCCTCCTTCTTACCATGTTCCCGATCGTGCTTTAACACTTTCAATTTGTTTTCGACTGGATTTTCTGTCTCTACTATCAAGCCTTTCTCAGGCTTTTGTTTAGAGTCCTCAAACTCAAAAGAAAAAGTTTTGATTATTTTAATGTCTTGGCTGATGGGACACTGTCCCTTCTCCTTGTTTTTATGTTTGTGTTTTGTTTTATGCTTTTTAACAACCTTCCCCTCCTTGTCCAGCTTTGGAATTGCTCCATCCACATTGCTATGGAATGAATTCTTTTTCTCAGAAACAGTGTTGTGGGGGGTGTTTTTCTTTTTGTGCTCTGGTTTCTTCCTGACTGGCTTTAGTGACTCTAAGCTCGAGTCCTCGGACGAGTAGTCTGACTCGCTCGTCAGCCTCGTCCTGGTGGAGTCCGATAGGGAACTGACGTCTGACCAAGCTGGAGAAGATATGGTTTTCCAATTGTCCGTCCTCCAGTGCTTGGAGTGCTGTTCTGTAAGACTGGGATTATGTTTCTGGGATGCTAAACTCCCATGTGAAGAGGTCGATGAGGCAGACAGAGAGTTAAACAAGGAGGATTCCTTTAGCACTAGCCTTGAGTCCTTTACACAGCTAGAGCTCTGTAGGGAGTCTCTATCATCCTCCTCACTCTCCACGTTTTCACTCTCTGATTCAGAGGAACAAAACTTGTCATTTTTTTTGCCAAACCGAACCTCTTTGCTTTTTGTCTCCTTCTTCCGCTTCTTTTTTACTTTGCTTTTCTCCTTGGGTGCCTTGGCGCTGGCGGGCTCCCGAATTTTGCTGCTGGGCAATATGGAGTGGGTGGAGAGGCGCAGCTTCTCCCCCGTGCCCACGGCCACGCTGGTCTCCTCCTCGTCCGAGCTGTCCGACAGGATGCGGTGGGCAGCTTTCTTTGGTGTAATTGTGTTATTTTTAGTATAAGTTTTCACTTCCATTTTGGGTATGGAAATGAAACTGTTTGCTTTAGTCTCTTTCCTGTAATCCTTTTTCAGCAAATGTTTGTCATCGACCGGTGGGACCCGGTCCTGCTCATCGTCCTCATCGAACTCATACTCATCCTTCACCGGGGTGATGGTTTTGGGGGGCTCCTGGGCCTTGGGCTTGTGCTTCAAACCCTTCTCAAACTCTGAGTCTGTGTTATTGCCATCAACGGAGCTGGAGGGAGCGAAGGAAGGAGCGTCCTCCTCTTCTGAGGTCTCTGCAGAGAGAGAAGAACAGCGTGTTATGGACTGCCAAGGGTTCTGGGGAGGGAATATCACTGGTCTCCTGCACACACCAACCCCTGCAAACAGCCCTGATGCCCTTTGGCCTCACCCAGCCTTTGCAAGTTGGCAGCCAACAGCTCAGAATGCCAGCTTGGGAGATCTTTTTGGAAGGAAGCTCCTCCAGCTCCAACCTGCATGACGTGTTCCTCAAAATAACATCCTGGGTGTATCATGAGAACTTTGGAACAGGGTTATGACTGCACACAGTGTAGGTCAAGGCTCTCCGGAAGACTGAAAACTCTAATTTGCACTAATTAGAACCTGCAGAGTGTCCCATAATGGTGGCACTAGTGGAAGAGGCTCTAGCAGGGACAACCTGGAAGCAGAACCTGAAACACCAGTGCTGGGACAGCTGAACAACAGGAACACAGGGCAGGCATGCAAACCTCCTCCTCTCCACTGGAATTACACATCTTCCAAAGGGAAGACATCCATTTACCTGCAACTGGCTGGCAATCCTACATCCCAACTGCACCAGGGAAGCAACCTCAATGCTGGCTTCCAGGGCAAACAGCCCCCCAAGCTAAAGCTGGTGGTCATGTTGTCTGAATTTGGGTTACAGCTACACGTGGGGTCCTGACCACAGCAGCATCTGACAGGAGTCTAACTTTGCTGTCCTCTTCAGGTCTCTGTGTTAGCTGCAGGCCATGACTGTCACTGCCACGGCCACAGAAAGGCCAGTCTCACCTGTGGAGCTCTCTTCACTGGAAGGGTACGTGGTCTTCCCCAGGAGTAGGTTCACCATGGTGGGAGAATTCGCTACTTTCAAAGGTGTCTCGCCCTTCCTGTTGCTTTGATGAGGGTTCCCTCCATAATGCAACAACAACTTCACCACCTGAAAAGAGAAATTGAGGCTTGAAGATGCTCATGGTGTTTTGATTCCAGGGGTTTTTTGCATTGTTTTTATACACAACTAAAAGAATGGTGTCTTCAGGACATGCCTTGTGGTACTAACGTAAGACAGAAGCCCCAACAACATTCCCAGGGAAGTGGTGGAATCATCATCCCTGAAAGTGTTCAAAAAACATTGAGGGACAGGGTTTAGTGGTGCACTGGCAGCATCAGGTTAATGGCTGGGCTCGATGATTGTGGACGTCTTTTCCAACCTTAATGACCCTGTGATTCTAAGAACCGACCTGGGCAGGAAAGAAGGGGGAAGAACAAGGCACACAATCATGCTCCTGTCCCAATTCCAGAAGAATTAACTATCCCCCTGTGCAGGGGAGCACCAACTAAAACACTCAACAGCTCCGAAACAAAGAAATTCACACAATCAGGGAATAATTTAGGTTGGAAGGCACCTTCAAGCCCATCCCACGCCACCCTCTGCCATGGGCAGGGACACCTTCCACTAACCCAGGCTGCTCCAAGCCCCGTCCAGCCTGGCCTTGAACACAAACTCCTGCCCCTCCATGGGAAATGAGACAAAAATACCCAGAATCTCTGTTTTCACAGTGGGCTGCTCGAAGCACAAGTTTCCAGGAGAGTCATTTAAAGCAGAGCAGTGAATCCCAGCACCCCGACCTTGAAGTGGCCGTTGTTGGCCGCGTCATGCAGGGGGGTGTCATCGTCCAGCCCCTTGGTGTTGACCTCGGCGCCCGCCGCCAGCAGCTGCTTGGCCACGTCGTAGTAGCCCCGGTTGCAGGCCTCGTGCAGCGCCGTCCAGCCTGCAGGGACAGGGACACTCAGGACACTCGGGACACGGCACCGCCCTTGCGGTGACACCGAGACACAGGGAGAGCCTGCAGGGTCAGCATGGTCGGGGCGTCTGCCCGGATCCCCGTGGCACAGCAGGGAGGAACCTGCAGCTCTGCCCTGCTACTCCTGCCAGGCAGTCACAGCATCAATGCCCCTTCTCCCTCTGGTCATACCCTGTGCCACAGTAAGAGCATCTGCCAGACCTGGCACATATCCTGGAAATGGAAAGTTTTATATGGGGAATAAGGAGAATTGCTGATGTCATGTGAAAGGCAGGTCTTAAATCTGTTCCCCTTTATACAATCATGAAATGGTTGGGTTGGAAGTGACTTTAAAGCTCACCCATTCCCACCCCCAGCCATGGGCAGGGGCCTGTTCTACTATCCCAGGTTGCTCCAAGTCCCCTCCCATCTGGCCTTCAATGCTGCCAGCAATGGGGCAGCCACAGCTTCTCTGAGCAACCTGTGCCAGGGCCTCACCACGCTCACAGGGAAGAATTTCTTCCCAATATCCCATCTAACCCTGCCCTATGTCAGCTTAAGGCCATTCCTTCTCATTCTGCCACTTCATGGTCCTGTGAAACGTCCCTCTCCAGCCTTCTCTTAAACTCCTTTAGGTTTGGCTTTAAAGTCCAATCCCTCAGTAAGGGAAACCCTGGTGCCCAGAGCAGGCCTGAGCTCAGAAGTGCAGACAGGGCTCGAGGCAGCCCCCATACAGATTTTCTGTGTGCTCTCCAAACACAGCAACACCGGCCTGGGCTCGGGGGGAAAACCAAACAGCAGCGTCTCCACAGTAGTGGTGGCTCCAGCTCTCAAACAAATCTCTGAAGAGCACAAACCAGAGTATTTTATCGTGTTCAAACAGACTATTTTTAAGCAGAGCCTGTTTTGAAGTTTCCCAGCGTGGCTGCTCCGGTGTTTTGCTGATAGCGCCGTGGGAGCGCGTTCTGTTACCTTCACTTGGAGCCTTTGGAGGGGGCACCTGTGCCCGGAATTAATCACAACTGATACTTCAGTCTGGCACTGGGATTAATCATACGGGTGGAGGAACAGCCATATCTATTTATAGCCCCAAAATCATGCAAAGAGAGCAGCAAAGTCAAGCTCTTGGACGTGCTGAAGAAAGGCTGATCCAGCCCCACCGAACGGCACCTTCACCACCCCTTCACCAGCATCCCATGGCTGCCTTCTCCCTGCAGGACTCAGGGCTGTTCCCATCTCATCACACCACCCTAAGCAGGAGCCTGGCAGCACTGCTGAGGAGAAGGAGAAGGAGGAGAAGAGAAGGAGGAGAAAAAGAAGAAGAAGGAAAAGAAGGAGGAGGTGGTAATACTCCTGAGCTGAGGGTCAGGATGGTAAACAACTCCTCCTACTTGGGTGACTGGTGAGAGCCTAACCTTGCCCTTCACAGTCCCTTCCCATCAGCGGCATTCCCACATTCAGTCCTCAAAAACAACTCCCAAAAATTCACAGGCATCAGCCCCCCAACTCCAGAGTGATGACTTCACAAACCCACTCTCAGCAGTATTTCTGTGCACATAATTCCTTCTACTTTAAGTAAAAATAGAGCTAACCCAGCCCACCTCCCTCTGCAAATCACCCTCCAGACTTCCAACACGGCACCCCCGTGGAAGAGCAGAAGGAAATGGTCTGGAGTGGTCTGGTCAGTTTTGGTGTGTGGAGCCACAACAGCTCCAGGGATTCTCTGGATCCTGCCCAGCCCAGCTTCACCACCTCAAGCAGACTGCACAGCCTGCTCACAAACTCCAGCAAGAAAACTGATGCTTTGGGGGATTTTTTATGTGGCTTTTTGTTGTTTGTTTCAGGTTTGGTTTTTTTTTTAGAGCAAAAATACTTTTTCCTCTTCAAAGAGCAAAATCACAATTTTTGGCAAATGCCCTCTTTCCAAGGCACAACCCCATGTTAGAAACGAACTATTTTTTCTGGTGGGAGTCATTCTTGGAGGTGGAACACGCAACCAGGTGGGAAGAAAGTGGGGATTCCTGGGCTGTTACCTGCAAAGTCCTTCACATTGACATCTGCACCCTCGATGATGAGCTCCTTGATGCGCCGGGCGTCCCCGCGGATGGCAGCGCGATGCAGCCGAGTCTCTCCTCGCTCGTTTCTCTTATTTACTTTATCTTTGGTTTTGGAGGCAGAGTTGGGAGTTCCCTTCTGACAAACTGTAGACTGAGAGGGATGCTTTGGTGTTGTGTCAACTGCAGGGAGGAGAGAAACAGCGTCAGGGACTGCCGTTCCATAGAGCTCCTGAGCCCTTAGAGGGAGCTCGTGCATCACGTTTGGTCTCGGCTCTTCCCAAAATATTCACCACCAGGCAGCAAGAGGCAACGCAAGCTGTGGAGTGGATGCGAACAGAGCAGCCTGTGTGTGTCCCACGGAGATGGGAATCACGGGCTGCCAGACCCACGGGAGAGCTGCAGTCCTGGCAAGCACTGTGGGCAATCCTGTGATCTGGGAGCAGACAATGCAGCTCCTCACCCCCAAACCTCAGTTCCCGAGGGAAGTGGCCTTTTACCAACCACATGTGAGGCCTGACAGCCTTGGGAGGAGACTGCATTTCCTGGGAGAACATTGGAACGCTCTGCAGCTTTTTCCCTTTCAGTTTTCCCAAATAACAGCAACATAACCAGCGAGACTGGTGTTTTTTTGGCTCAAAGCTGCAGTGTTGTGTGTAGGATGTGGATGCAAGCACATGGATAGCACAGAGCCTCCAAAACCAGGGGGAGGGCACGTTTGCAACAGATAAAAATTACTAGAACACAAGATCTGTGGTAAACACATTCCAGCTGCTCCACACCTCAAGTTACAGCTGAGGTGGTTAACACATCTTATCCCCTTCCAAGAGAAGAAGCATTAAAAACCTACGGAGGATGATATTTTGTCTTTATTCACAATCCTCCTTTACTGAGATAGCCCGAGAGGCCAGTGGGAAACACAGAGCTGAGGTGGAGGAGGTGGAGGAGGCTCCCGTGGAACCAAAGCTCCAGCTGAGCAGCCAGGGCAGGCTGGCTGGGCCCAAGGGACACTGCAAAAAAGGAAGGGCAGCCAGAGCCACGTGTGGATCTCAGTGACACCGTACCTGGAGTCACCTGCAGAGCCCACAGAGCAGCCAAGCAGCCCCCCTGCAGCATGCCAGGGTGGCAGCTCAGTCCTGCTGCCGGACCCGAACCTCTGGAGAGCCGGGAACCGGGAATGCCGGACCTTTGGGAGCCTCTGGCTGCAGCTCCCCCCTGCCTGCAGCCCCCCGCTGCCTGCCCACCCCTCAGGAGGAGCTCCCTCCCCGGCCTCACCTGGGCTGTTTGCAGACTCTTCCGCTGTCATCTGCATGAGGAGAGCGACTTGCTGGCGCTCGGAGAGCGGGTACCCTGCCCGGATCCCCGACAGGCCCATGCCGAAGAGCAGCCCAGGCTTCCTGGTGGCGGGCTCCTTTTTAATCCTCTTCCGCTCGGGACCCTGCTTCTCTGTGGGACAAGGACACAGGGACACAGGCCATCAGTGTCACCGGAGCTGAAAGCTGTGCTCCTGTCTGGGCGTGGGACTGACAGAGCCAAAAAGCTTGTGCTGAGTGATGGATCCCTGTGCTGAGTGATGGATCCCTGTGCTGAATGACAGATCCCAGATGGATCCCTGTGCTGAGTGATGGATCCCTGTGCTGACTAATGGATCCCTGTGCTGACTGATGGATCCCTGTGCTGAGTGATGGATTCCTGTTCTGAGTGATGGATCCCTGGCTCAGTGATGGATCCCTGTGCTGAATGATGGATCCCTGTGGGTGATCCCTGATGGATCCCTGTGGTGAATGATAGATCCCTGTGCTCAGTGATGGATCCCTGGGTCAGTGATGGATCCCTGTGCTGTGTGATGGATCCCTGTGCTGAATGATGGATCCCTGTGGGTGATCCCTGATGGATCCCTGCAGTGGGAGCACTGGAAGAAACCCCAGAAGTGCCTGGCTTGTCATCTCAAATCTCAGCCTGACCCTTGGTCTCCTAAATCACCCAGCTGCAAAGGCAGCTCCTGCTGAGAGACCAAGAGCAACCACCCCCAAACCACAGTCCCACAACCATGGAATGGCTGGGTGGGAAGGAACCTTGAAGCCCATCCAGTCCCACCCCTGCCATGGCAGGGACACCTTCCAAGCCCTGTCCAACCCAGCCTTGGACACTTCCAGGGATGAGGCAGCCACAGCGGCTCTGGGCAGCCTGAAGGTGCCTCAGCACCTTCACCATAACGAAAAGCAACAATGCTGCAGCCTCTCCCCCAGCTCTGCTCAGCCCGTCACGCTCGATGTGGGTCACGGGCACGCGGCCAGCGGGACGGAGCCCGTGGTGCCTCCACACAAAGTCCAGCATGTAAGGTGGAACCACCAACAGACAGGGTCACACACGGCCACCAGACTGTGCAGCACAGCACAGCACAGCACAGCACAGCACAGCACAGGTCTGTTCCTTCACCACCGAGTGCAGCCAGGAAAGGTCTCTGGCAGCCGAGGGCAGCAGCGGGTGGGGATGTTCCGCTCCCGCCGCTCGCAGCTCCAGAAACCTTTTCTGGGCACAGTGCACAGAGCTGCCAGCCTCTGCTGCTCAGGGCCCACCTGGAGCAGGTGATTTGCATCCATCCCTGCTCCTGGGATCCCATACACTTAAGAAATAATGACTGTTCCAGGGAACCTCTCAACCAGAGAGCTTGGCCACCCCTCTTCAAAGCCCTCTGCTCATTGCCAGAGAAGCTGTGGCTGCCCCATCCCTGGAAGTGTCCAAGGCCAGGTTGGACAGGGCTTGGAGCCTGCAGAAGGTGTCCCTGCCCATGTCAGGGGTGGGATGAGATGGCTCTTAAGGTCCTTCCCAACCCAAACCATTCCATAATTCTATGAAATGCAAGCCCTGGAAACATGTCTGCATTGAAGGCGAATCCTAGTCTACTCTGAAACCACATTTCGGTCATCCTGGCAGCTGCAACAGAGCTGGCAGATGAAATCAGATCCTAGGACAGTTTTTTAATGGCTTAAAATAAAATTAAATCCAGTGTGCTTACGGGAAGACAGCTTTGCCGGGGTGGCTCCAGGAGCCACGCTGCTGCGCTGTGTGTCCTGCCAGGGGACACAGGGACACCTGATCCATGTGTGCAGCACCTCCCTGCTCCTCCTGAGACTCTCCAAGCTGCTTAAACCCTGCTCAGCCAGGCCTGGCTTCCCCCAGCCTTGGTCACATCCAGCCATGCCTCAAAGCCAGGCATGAAGACGCTTGAGGGGGTCACATCTTGGCTGGTGCCACCAAGCAGAGTCCCTCAAGTACACGATGGCCAGGGCTGCTCCGCACGTACGGAGCCACAATTAGAATGGGAACATTTTCATTAATATCCTTCGGCTGCTGCAGGTTGTCAGCACGAGCCTGGGATTTGCAAAAATTGATTATCAAGTTCAACCGAAACCCCCCTAAACTCCTATTCATTCTGCAGTTGCAGAAATTTCCTCCTCCACAGAACATTTAACATTACAAAGCATGTGATCAACAAGATAAAAATAAATTGGAGAGCGGCTGCCGCGTTCTCGCTCGCTATAGGGAGGCAGCCGAGGACTCGGGCTCGTGCTTCCTGGTGGGAATGGTTCAAGGCCAGCTGGATGGGACCTGGAGCAACCTGGTGTGACACCCTACCCTAAAGGTCCAGTGGAGGGTGTACCTGCCCACGGCAGGGGGTGGAGATGAGCTTTAAGCTCCATTCTGTGATTCTGTGATCCCATGGTTCCAGTGCTGGCACCCCGGTGTGGGCAGCGTGGCACCCCCGGCTCCCTGCGTGGCACAATCCTCAGGCAGTGTGGAGGGACCACATAAACAAGATCCTTAATTGGGTCTGAAACACAAGGTGAGGATGGAGACAGAGCTGCTCCCATCATCCACTTCCCATCTTGAGCCTCAGCAGGGTGAGAGTCCTGCCTGGCACTGGGCTGGCTCTCCTGGCCCTGGCTGGCCCCAGGCTCACAGAGCTGCACGTGTGTTATTTCAGCCCAGAGGATTTCACTCAGAATCTGATTTGCAGCAGATTTAAAGTTGTCCCTACACAGAGATCTCAGCTCCCAGCTCCTGCAGGCTGCTCCTGTGCCTCCAAATAACTGCGCCTCTGGAACATCTTGCAGCAACATGGAGCGGCTGGAGAGAAACTCTCCCAGCGTTACCCACCTCAGCCGACAGAAAGAAAGCTTATTTGACACTAAAGCCCCTTCAGCCAGCACAGACCCCAGAGACACGGGGTGTGCAGGCAGGGAGCCCTCAGTGTTGGCAGTGGTGGCGGCTGCACCGCGCACACAGATCCCAGTGGGAGGAAGACCACGGCAGCCCACGGATGCTCCGTGAGCCCGGCATGAGCCACACCTCCACGCAGCTATTTTTAAAGCAGCTTGTTTGCTGCTTGCTTCAGCCCTTCTGCAAACCTCCTGAGCATCAGCCCTGGTTTAATTCGGGGATCCTGCTCGGCTCTTCCCTCACGCTGACGCCAGCAGGAACCGCGTGCGCAGGCTTAAAGGGGAAAGCAGGAGCTGAGCCGGGAACTGCTCCTGCCTTTCATCACACGGAGCCCGAGAGGCTGCAAAGGCTGAGCAGGAGCAGACTCCCAGGACAAAGGGGTTTGAGCATCGGCTTGAGGGTGGTTCTCATGCCCACACGAGACTCTGGGCAGTGCTACAATGGGGAGTACGAATCCAGAGCTGCTGGAAGCGCCCCGGCAGCTCCATAGGGATCCCAGGGCAGATTGAGAGGGATTCAGTGCTGCTGGGCTGGCTCTGTGTGCAGACACAGGCTGAACCCAGCCCCAGCTGAAACGGAGAGGGGCAGGAGGGGAGCAGGGCGGTGATGGAAAACCTCTCAGAGGTTTCTCCAACGCACGGCGAGACGCTGGCAGGCCGTGGGGACGCCGGAGCCGCACGGCTCCTCGCTCCCCACGCACGCAGCACGCCCCGTAATGCAGAAAGCATCTGCTCCCACTGCTCGGCATGACAACACACGCACGGAAGGTGGAACCCCGAGGAAAAACACCGGTTCCAAACCAGCGGCTCGTGCCGAGCTCGGTGCCTCACGGCCACGCCGAGCACGCCCCACCGGCGGAGAGGGGCTCTGCCGAGCCCAGCCAGCACGGCCAGGAGATCAATAGGAATAAATTAGAGCGGCACAGACAGCAACAGAGACTGCACTGCACCCCCGGGACAGCAGGCGGGCTGCGCTGCCCCCAGCCCGGCCCAGCCTGCGTAAGAGTGACTCATTCCTGCTGCAGAACTTGCAAGGCATCAAACGTTTCGGAGCATGTCGGCTCCAAGCAGGGCAGAACGGGTCCAGCCCGGCACCATGGCCTGAGGATGCACTGCCGGGCTCACAGGGCACCTGCAGCACGGGCCCGTGACTCAGGAGCGAAAGGCTGACAGCAGCACGGTCCCACCACACGCCAGGGCTCTGGGGCACTCCAGAACTGAAGGACAAGCAGGTGGAGGGGAAGGCTGGAGGTGGCAGAAGCAGCATGGAATGGGAAGCAGAACCATGGCACAGGTAGACAAGCAAGAGAGGGCAGCAGGACAGGCCAGGGCACTCGGTGGTGAAGAGCTCAGTGAGGAGGGTGAGCAGGACCCCTGGAATGCAGAGGAACACGGCTCAGGCTGGGGGGACACTGGCACCAGGAGGTCACAGGCACCCTGCAGAGTCAACGGACCAGGGGCACAGCCAGGAGCTGATCTGGTTTATCAACCTAGTGCCAAGAAGGAAAACAAGAAGAAAAGCAAGGTCTGCCTTGAGAGGAGGCACCCTGAGCTGCTCCCATAGAGTGGGGAGCTCGTTCCCACCTGAAGGATGGAGGACCAGAGCCAGAGCCTCATCCCACACTGCTGGAAAGGATGGTGGAGACCTTGGCTGTGAATCAGGAGCGGAGAAAAGGTGCCAGCAGGAGGAACAAGCCCCTTTATAACCATGTCAGTGTGCAGCTGAGCCCACCATCCCCAGTGCTGAGCTGGGCTCCCTGGGGACGAGGATCTGCAGGGCCCGACCCCACTGGCTGCAGTATTTTAAAATATAATTTGACTAGAGAGGTTTAATGCTGTGTGACAGCCTGTGGTCCAAATCCAGGTGTTCTCCCTACATTTGTGGGCCAGACCCCACAGCTGTGCCCTGATGTGTAAAAGCAGCTCCTTCACGGAGTGGCCACTGGCTCCCAACATGCTGTGAGAGGAACCCAGAGGCATCATCACAAGCAACAATCTCCATGTTAAAAGTGAGTTATTCAGAGCAAGATCAATTTTCAAGTCCAGACCGTTCATTTCCCACGAAATAGAAAGAGATGGAGGAGGGAGGACGGGGGAGGAAGGCTCTGGCCAGCCCTCCCCTCCCGGAGCTGGGGCCAGGACACTCTGCAGACAGCGCTGATAAAAGCTCTTGTATTAAGGAAAAAGCCATCATTGATAGATTTTTTGGTTCACAGAGACACAGCACACTGCAACCTCTCCCTCTGCATGTTAAGGAGGTGATGAGGGGGGAGGAGGGAGATTTATGGCAGCTCCCGTCATAAAACGACCTGGTTTTCTGCGCAGCCCTTCCCAGATGGCTGCTGCACACGGGGAGTTTCTCAGGGTGATCTGAAGGCTGTGTGTGCCAGGCTCCCCACACTGTACCGGCATTATGGAGCCCAGCTAGGACGGGAGAAGCGCTGACATTCACTCTCTCCCTGGTTGCTAGGTGAGAACAGTTTCTTACTATTTCAGTAAAAGGACTGAAATGACACAAGCAAAGAAAGCCCCGCTGCAGCGCAGCCCCTCCGAGCGCCCAGCTGCACACACCGGAGCGCAGCCAGGCACGGCAACGGCACAAACACCACTCTGGGATGCAGATGCCTTTTTTAATCAGCCAGCAATTTGCTTCTCACGGATTCCCTCGCCAGCCTCGCCGACCTGGGACTAACGAGCCTGTTCCCATGCCATGCTGCTCCAAACACTCCAGCATTAGGCAAGCAGCAGCCGGCTCTGGGAGAGGATGGTTTGGGTCAGCTGACTCATCAAGCATTTTCTAACCTACTAATTAGCATCACGTAACAACCTCGGGGGATTAGAGAAGGAGTTTGAAGCTCCGAGGCCAGCTCCTGCCAACCATATTCACGCTGGCCCTCGTCCACCACAGCACCTCCCTGGCCGGCCACAAGCCCCAGAATCAGCCCTGGGCACCAGGAGAGCCCTCGGAGCCTGGAAAGGTCGATATGCACAGACCAGCTTGGAGAGCTGGTGGGGTTTCTCTCCCTTATTCCTCCAAGAGCACTCAGGGAAGGAGATGGACACACAGGGAGAGAAATGGACAAAGAAGGAGGGACGGGAACACACAGGGAGGGAGTTGGGCACCCAGGGGGGGAGCAGGACCCCCAGAGAGACAGTGGGACCCCCAGGAGAGCAGGGCCCCCAGCATTGCTGGGGACCACCAGCTTTGACCCAGCCTTGCTCAGGCCTCCCCAGCTCCCAGGGAGAGCTGTCAGAGGCCAAAATTATCTCAGCATGCTCCGAGATTTGTATTGAGCCCCAACTCTCCCTGCTGATGACTAAAGGCCTGGAAACCACAGCTGCACCTCAAGCCAAGGGACTCAAGTGACAGCGTGACACCCAGCTAAGGAAAGCACCCGCAGCAGGAGCGGGCACACGGAATCCTGCACTCCGTGCACTCCCAGCTGCTCTCCAGCAGCGTTACCTGTCCCACTCTGCAGTGAGGGACCTGTTGGTGCTGATCCATCCCGTCCTAGCCCGGGGCAGGCACGGAGTGCCCGGCCCCACGCCGGCAGTCTGGTGCCGTTGAGTCAGCCGTGACTCAGCCGGGCTCAGCGCCGCGGCACCGCTGCGCCAGCCGCCCGTGCCCACCTCTCCTGCCAGGTGCCTTCCCAGCAGGATGTTCCCTTCTCCCTGCTGCTCCCTCTGTGCGTGTTTGTTAATACCACGGTTATCCAACGCTGCCGGGTTTGAAGCCCCCTCCCGGCGCGGCACGCGGCCGAGGAGCCGCACGCAGCCTCGCGCGCCGCTGGAGCTGCTGGGGAAAAGCTGGCTGCGCTCGTTTGGCGGCTGCCAGGCAGCACGTAGGCTCTGGGCAGCGCCTGTGGATGTGGGGAGATGCCACACGAGGGAAGGAGAAGGAAGGAGGAGAAGTCTGAGGCACGGAGATGCTGCTCCCACAGTGCTGGAGCTGTAACATGCACAGTCTGGAGGCTCACGGCTCGATGCCATTTTTTTTTTTCTAAAGACAGTTTATTTAGTTAACTCTGAGGAACCCGAGAGCCAGAATTGTTGCTCTAGAAACCATTTTGAGAAAGATTATTTTAAAAGATTCAGCTCTGAACCAACTGTACCCAAACCATGCGCTCAGCACAGGGCTGGCCAGTAGTGCCTCTGGGAGCCCACAGAATCCTGGAATGGTTCAGGTGGGAAGGGACCTTAAAGCTCATCTTGTCCCATCCCCTGCCATGGGCAGGGACACCTTCCACTGTGCCAGGGTGCTCCAAGCCCTGTCTAACCTGGCCTTGGACACATCTAGGGATGGGCCAGCCACAGCTGCTCTGGGCACCCTGTGCCAGGGCCTCAGCACCCTCACAGGGAGGAATTCCTTCCCAAAATCCCATCTACCCCCAACCATCCTGCAGCACCAGCTGCTGCCCCACCTGGCCCGGGCGGGTTGTGCTGCATTTCCACAGGAGGCAAACCCAGCTCTGATGTTTCTCACCCCAGATATGGAGGGACGCCAAGGCTGAGCCAGAGCCATCCAGGAAAAAAGCAACACACACACTGTGCTAAGGAAAATGAGTCACTGCAACACACCAGGATGAGGATCCACGGTATTGTTTGAACACTTGAACAGGAGAAAAATACCCCACTAGAGGCAAGGAGAGAGCTCTGCTAGCTCCCAGCTCCCACGTCCTTACAGCTGAATTCCACAGGGCTGTGGAACATCCCGGCACAGCCCCTCGAGCACACACAGCAGCCCGTGGACACAGCCTGGGAAGCAGGACCACGTTACATAACCCACCCGGGGTCAGCCAGCAGCGATGGTGCAATCCCGCTCCTCCGAGGAGCAAAACAAGCAGCAGCAGCCTCCCCCTCCTGCAGGAACAGTGGGGTGGGCAGATGGCAGCCTTCGCTCCAGACAAAGCCTGTCCTGCATGTCACACCTGTGTCCTCAGCCAGGTGCCACTGATGGCACCAGCACAGACTTGGGGGACCCCTCCACCCCCAGAACGTGCAGCTTCTGAGCAGCACAAACACGTCTGTACCTGCCTCCACCTCGAGCCAGGCCAAGGACCACACAGGCATGAAACACCCCACAGTTGCAACGGGGTGGTGCAAGAGCAGAGCAAGGTGCCAGGAAGTCTTTTCCTATCTCCACCAAGTCTTCTCCCATCTCCGGCATCTGACTCCTGCTGGAGTCAATGATGTCAGGGAAGAGAAACAGGCTCCTGCTAAGCACCAGTCTGACTGTGCACACTGATCCCTGCTGGGATCTCCAAGCCAGTGGCTGAGTCATTTCCTCCCCAGTGCCCACCAAACAGGTTGTTGAGACTCGCCTGCACCTCCTGTACACCTTCCCAGAGTTTGTGAGAGCCCCGTTTGCCTTTGAATGGGTCTGTGAGTGCCATGACCCGCTCCAGGTCTCCTCTGGGAGCTGGGCTGCTGCTACCCCTCAGCTCCCCCACTTCCCCAGGAAGGATGAGCTCTGCAGAGGAAGGGGAAGAGCTCTGCAGAGGAAGGGGAAGACGTGTCTGGAGATAAGAGTCACACGGCTGTGAAAGCACAGGGGTAAGGGGGGAGCCCCCGAGCAGGGGGGGCCTCATGGGCTGCTGCTCCCACCCAGCAGCCACAGCCACTCCCAGCAGCTCTCTCTGCTCTCCTATGCATTTGTTTCCTTCTTGCTGCTGACAGTGCAAACATTTCCAACATCTCTGCAGCCAGACAGAGACCAGAGCTCTGGGAAGAGCAGATCCCTGTCGTGACATTCCAGCTGTCACAAGGGTCAGACAGCCCTGCAGCGAGTTTGGGCTTTGACTCTCAACTCACCAGTACTGAATGTGGCACAAACACCCTTGACAAAGAGCAGCTCCAGCTCTGGTTCACCAGCTCTGCCTGGCCCCAGCCACCCCTGCAAAGGTGACACCCCCCAAGGGAGACACCACAGTAACCCAAAACCTTGCAAATGGCCAACACGTTTAATAGAATTAATGAGTGTTTAGAAACTTTCTCCCCAGACAGGGAGTTCAGGAGCACAAACCCATGGAGACACTGGGCCACCCTCAGGACACATCACCACCGCGTGTCCTGCCCGTGGAACAGCCCTCACTGCTGCTGTGGCACTCCTGGCCCTTCCAGATCTGCCCTCCTGACTCCTGAACCAGAGGAGACACATCCCACTTCAGGCCACCTCCCAGGCTCACCACACAGCACCACCAAATACAGCCTCTGTACCATTTCCAAGCACATTCCCAACTTTTAGCCTGTTTCATCTCTTTACACAATCACTGAGCTTTACCTGGCCACACCTATTTCCAAATGCACATTTCTTAGGAATGTTCAGTAAGGACCCACACCAACCTCTGCCCAGAAATCCACAGCTCAGCCCCTTACAACCAAACAAAACCATTTCCTCCATGCCAAATCTTTGTGACAGCTCTTCCCATTTACTAACAATCCAACAGCCCATCCAGGAGCCTCATGCACCAGCCACTCTTCTGCTACAAGACTGACCTGCTCGACCAGATTCTACTTGCTGATTTTCTTTTGAAGACTACTCAGCTTTATTCCCTTGTTTTCCAAGTTCTCACGAGCAGGCCCTGCTCCATGGCTTGTCCTAGCCACAATTCCTGAACTGGGATAGTTAGAAACACAGAGAAGAGAGCTGAAGGAAGGGGGTCTCCTCACACAGCCATGGCTTGGTCCACCTACAAACATCACTAAGAACAGATGTGCACACGTGGAGCAGAGCAGTTATCCAATGTCCACGTGCCTCTTCCTTCAATTAAAAACTACAGGGAATTTGATACAGCACTTCCATATGGATTGGCTGCACCCTGGATCCTGTGTGCTCCCCACCAGCCACAACACCATCTGAGGGGGTTTGAGGGTGCCATGTGGCATTGCTGTACCTGTATCCGAGTCTTTTTGATCTCCATTTGTTCCAACAGTGAAAGGCAACTTGCGTTTGGTCGCTCGCTCTTTCACCTCTTTGCCGCCATCGCTCCGGTCCAACTTTGGAGTTTTGGTTAGAGAAACTTTATCTTTATCCTGGAAAGAAAAGAGACCAAGGTCAGCAAGAGCCTTCTCCAGACTGGGCTCATCTGATTCCCCAAACCCTGCACTGGCCTCATGTAACATCCCTTCCCTTTCTGCTGCGGATTTCCAGCATCAGGGTTTGCCAGCGCAGCCTCCACCAAGATACAAAGCTCTACCACCACCAGAGAAGAGCCAGGTCAGTCAAGGCTGCTGTGTGGTGCCAAATTCCAACCAATTCTTGTGAAAAACCAAGCCATCGCTCTGTGTGAGGCTGAGGATGCACACGGCTGCGGGCACAGAGGGAAGGTAGGCTGGGATGGGGGGTTCTGAGGATTTCCAAACGCAACCACACCACAAGAATGATCCATTCCTGCGTGTTTGGGCTGGTTTCGATTTTAATGTGAAGCAAAATGCTGCGAACTGCTCAAAAGCAGGGAGAGATTTTGAATGAACATCCCAAAGAAAAGTTACAGATACTGGGAGAGATGAGATTTTTCACATGACCAGGGAGAGCTGGTTCCCAGCTCAGACTCCAGGAGTCCAGTGTGCCAGGAATGCACAGCCCCAGGTCATGCCCTGTGTTTTTTGTATGTGAGGAACAGGATTATTTTAAGTGAGCAGTTCTGGACTGACCACTGTGTCCCTGCCTGAACAACAAGGGCAGCACAAGCGGCTTTGTCACAGATCTGATTTCACCAACCCAGCAAAACCCAGACTCTGCGCTACAGAGGCAGAGCAAGATTAAATACAAGAACCTCCGTACACGAAACGATGCCAGAGCGTGGCTGGAAGCTCAGACGAGCCAACCCAAGAGCATTCCCTTGTTTAGAGAGGCACGGTCCCGCTGTCTGGCCCTGGCAGCTCCCTGGTGCCAGCAGTCACAGGACTGGTGTCACTGTCACCGTGTGCGTCGCTCCTTCCTCTTTCCGTGTCTGCCTGGAGCCCGGAGCTCAGCCACAGGAGAAGAGAAGCCCCTGACTCGCCCCAGGGGGATGGGTTTGCACGTCCCTGCGCCACGGGCAGCGTGACAGCCCCAGCGAGGATGGAGGAAATGGGCTGGGGAATCCCTTTTTTGGTAAAGCAAGAGAAAAAACAAACCTGCCTGACAGGGCTCTGTGGTGGGAGGCAGCCAAGGCACGCTCGGAGCCCCAGCAAGGGCAGCCCTGCCGGAGAGCAGCGCCAAGCACCGGCCCCGCAGCCACGGGACAGAGCCCCCACGGCCAAAACAAACACGCCAGCATTTCCTCTAAAGCCTCCAGATTGAAAAGCTTTTGCTTTATGCTTTCTGAGGTGAACAAAAATAGTTCAGACCAAAAAATGATGCCACTTCTACTGCTCTGAGGTGGCAGTGAGGCCAGGGAACTTCCATCACCTGCCAGGAATGCCGTGTTGTGAGCAGGCACCCTGGTCTGTCCTAGTTCTATGATTCTATGAAATATTTTATCAAAGGAATAAAATAAAATGTGTGTATTTCCTGAAAAAAAAGCCACCAAATAAATAATGCACTTTTTTCCACAGTGGCCATTCACAGTCTGAACTTTTCCTTCTATCTACCTGAATAAAAAGCGTCTCTGAACACTTCAGACAGGAGTCTGTGAGGTTCCTGCAGGGTGAAGCAGTCAGGGCACCAGGGCTGTCAGAGTTCAAGAAGCATCTCGATGATGCTCTTAGACATACAGGTAGGTTTTCTGCTGGATTAATGCTGCCTGGGATCTCCGTGCACTCAGGAGTGAGAAAAAGGGCAGGACAGGTAAAAATACAGCTCATTTTGAAAGTCTGAATCACGGAATTGTTTGGGTTGGAAAGGACCTCAAAGCTCATCTTGTTCCAAGCCCTGCCATGGCAGGGACACCTCCCACTAGCCCAGGTGGCTCCAAGCCCCATCCAACCTGGCCTTGGGCACTGCCAGGGATCCAGGGGCAGCCACTGTGCCAGGGCCTCACCATCCTCACAGGGAAGAATTTCTTCTCAATATCCCAGCTAAACCTCCGCTCTGTCAGTTCAGAGCCACAGTTACTGCCACGTGGCTAAAATCTCCCTGTCAGAGGAGACACAGTAGAGTGACTGTGGAAAACCCTTCTGAGAGCAGAGGGTGAGCCCAGCCCGGCCCTGGCAGTGTCCATGTGAATCCTGGTGCCGGGCAGGCTCGGGCAGAGCTTCCTCTGCACCCGCCCCAGCGCTCGGAGCTCTGATGCAGTCAGCTCAGCACAATTAAATGCCAGGCAGCCGAGGAAGCGGCGGCAGCGCCGGCACCGCTTTGAAGTCAATTCCTACGGTAGCACAACCATAACCTTTTCTACTAATTGGAGCAAGGAAGATCCAGACTTTGCTTCCCCCTGGAAAGCAGCGACCTGCTGGGGATGCCTGCAGCAGCAGGTGGAACATCAAGGCAGTTGGAGAGTCCAACTCCTGAAAGTTTTCATTTTCTTATTTTAAGCTTTACTTCCCTAATTATTTCCAATTCTGTACTGAAGAATGTCGTCCTTTACTTGAGTAAACCCTGGCTTCGTTTTTAGGTCTTCTCATGTTTAAACGAAGCTCAGACTCATTGGAATCAGGTTTCGCAAATGGAACAAATCCAAATTAGAATCATAGAATCCTGGAACGGTTTGGGTTGGAAGAGACCTCAAAGCTCATCTCATCCCAACCTTTTTGCCATAGGCAGGGACACCTTCCACTAGATCAGGCTCCTCAGAGCCCCATCCAGCCTGGCCTTGACATTGCAGAGAAACTTGTATGAACAGCCCTGTGTAAGAGCTGGGGCTCTCCAAGGCTGGGACAGGAGTTTGGGGATGGGGAAGAGTCGAGAGCTTGGCAGCAGCAACAAGCTCCCCTTTGCAGGTGTTAATAAAAGCTGCTTTGGCAAAGGGCAGTCAGCAGCTGTGAGTGCAGAAAAAAATCCCCTCCTGCCACGTTACACTTACAGTAGTTACTGTATGAGTAACTACCCACCTGGAGCTGCTCTTGCACAAGTGAAAAGATGCACCACAAGTCGCTCTCAGCTGCTGAGGTTGCAGCACAAACCCACCAGGAACTGGCCCCAGCAGCCACCCTGAGTGAGATGCTGCAGGGTGGGGATGGAAGGGCTTCTCCCATCAGCACCACAGACCTGATACCAATCTGCTCAGGGCACCTGTGGCACACAGACTGGCCAAAGGCCAGTTCTCAGACCTCTGTGGGGTTTTTTGATGCAGATTTCTGCATCAGAAGTGCCATTTAGACGGGGCTCTGAGCAACCTGACCTAGTGGAAGGGATGAGATGAGCTTTAAGGTCCCTTCCAACCCAAACCAGTCCACGATTCTATGATTTACAAAGCCATGCAATAAATGTGTATTTCCAGCCCCATCACCTCGCTCAGACAGAGCCTGACTCGCAGCCCAGTGCTTCTGCAGAGACTTGCACTGCCAGCCATGGAAATCCCCAAAGCCCTTTGTTCTCCAAAATGAGCTCCAAGCATTTCAGGTTGTGATGTCAGTAAAAATTAGGCAGCAAGGAACAAAAGCAGCAGGGGCAGCCTGGGAGGAGAAGCCCAGGAGGGCTCCAAGGCCGGTGCTCCACGTCAGGCTCCTGCTGTGGGCAAACAACCCACGCTGCAAAAAGCAAATGCTGCCACAGAGGGACTTTCCCTGCACCAGTGGCTCTGTCCTGGCTCTGCCAGAGGGAAGGGAGAGAGGGCAGAAGGTTCCCACCCTGTATTACAAAAAGGAATGGGCTCAGTTTTACCCAGAAAGCAACTGCATGTGGTGAAAACCAAACCATTCCCTAAATTTGGGCCCCTCGTAGCCCTCCCAAAGCCAGAGTACAACACATGCACACACACAAAATTCCAGAGAGTTTGAATTTGTGTTATCAATGCTGCAAAAAAACATGTGGAACGTGGAGGTGACTGGAGCTGAAGCCCATTCCTGTGAGCCTCAGGCACCAAAGTTTGTGAGAAATACGACCCAGTGATGAGCATGGGCTGATTAACTTCACTGAAATGTCATCTCTCCAGTCACCCAGATACCCCTGCAGGTTTCACGCCCCAGCGGGTGACTCTGTGCTGGACACGGAGCTCAGCACTCACTCATCCAGCCTGGAAAGCCCTGACAGCACCACAGATTTCATGAAGAACCGAAAAATAAGGAGCATGTTCCCTTTTCTGAAAAGGGGAGAAGGGGAAGGAGAAAAACCTCAAGTTTTTTTAACCTCTGCCAGCTCCTACAAGCAAAACCGGGGTAAACGCAGTTCTGTTCGGTGTTCCTTGCAGCAAAAATGCACTTTTGACTGTGCAAGAGGGAGCATTTCCCCATAAAGAGGCAAAGGCTGCGCCGAGCACACGGTGTGAGCACGCAGCCAGGCCAGGCCCATCAGGAAATGCTTCTGACACTGACAGAACCCTTGCTGTGGTGCTCTGCTCTGCCTCAGCCATGAGTAATCTCCTCCTGCTACGGGGATCTGTGCATCTAGACCAGAAAGGAGAATTATTCATATATGGCATGCAGATTTTTACAAAAGCCTTCAGGCTGAAGGGAGCAGGAGGAGCCCGGGGGCTGCCAGCACCCGCCCCGGGCAGGCTTGTGCAGCCTTATAAGGGCTCCACTAACCCTGGGAGAACAGCTCCTCACCCAGCACCACGGAGCATCCAACACCCCCAGACACGCTGCTCAACCCACCTCACTCTCAGGGCTGCATCCCACTGGTTCCTAAATCCCTCCCGTGGAGGGGCAGGGAGCAGAGAGCCAGGAGTTCCCTCCTGTAAGGAGCTCTGCTATTGACAGGCAGCAGCTCACAGCCTCTCCTCAAAGCAGGAGCCTCTGGAGCAGGGCAGCTCCTCTGAGAGCCTGCTACGTGATGGAGCATGGAACTCGGGTGCAGAAGATGGTGATCACATAATCCTGGACTGGTCTGGGTGGGAAGGGACCTCAAAACTCATCTGGTTCCACCCCCTGCCATGGCAGGGACACCTTTCACTGTCCCAGGCTGCTCCAAGCCCTGTCCAGCCTGGCCTTGGACACTTCCAGGGATCCAGGGGCAGCCACAGCTGCTCTGGGCACCTGTGCCAGGGCCTCAGCACCTTCACAGGGAAGAATTTCTTGCCAACATCCCATCTAAACCTCCTCTAAGGCCAGCCCCCTTGTGCTCTGAGGTACTCAGCCCACTGCAGCACCAGGACCCCCCCTCCATCTACCAGAGCTGCAGACCCAGGCACGTAAAGCCTGTTTAATGCTAAATCAACTATTGACACTGAGGTCCCATTTAGAGGAAAACACGTGGTTGGCATCACTTTGCCACGCTCTCCCCATGCCCACGGCGGGTCCCTGTGCCTGACCCGGGCTCTGCCCTCCCTCTCCAGCCTCACAGGAATCTGTGCCAAGTCCCAGCTCGGGCCTTTGAACGTGTTGACAAAGGCAAGATAAATGCAAGGCAGCGGTTGCTGACAGGCAGGTACAACAGCGTCTGCAGGGAGGAGGTCGAAGTGCTTTTCCCCTGAGTCACTGCTCCAGCTCAGCTTCAGAATTAACCAGAAACAGGGCAAAAGCCACTCAGGCTGGAGCTTGGCTCAGCCCCTGGAAGACAAGAGCCTGTGAGTGTCTCCTCCGTTGCAAAAGCCACAATTCCAGGAGCAGAAACTCTGCCCCGTCCCCTCTCAGTGGCACTCTGGCAGGCCTGCCCCTGAACGGGAGGCAGGAATTGTGTCCTAGTTATTTAGCCAGCAGGAGATAACTCAGCTTCCCGGCGTGCCCCGCGCTCGACAAACCTGCTCTGTAAATAACACGCAGCCTGTAAGCTGCCGGGAGTGGATGGAATAAAACGGGAGCTGATTCATATTCCAACTGATCCTCTCCCTCCCCAAGCACCTGCACCAGCATTAAGCTTCTTACCCAGCGCAGACAGAGCCTGTATTTACACATCCTGCACTGCTGGGCACAGCCTCCTTTGCCAGGGTAAATGTTGGCATCTTCCCAGGCAGCTGTGCCCCCTCCAACATCCCTAATCTCAGATCCTGCCCCCTCCTAGAAGCCCCACAGCACTCCTGCACCGAGCTGCACTCGCAGTGATATATTTCTATACATAGAATGTGGCAGATGCCACCAAGGTGCTCCATAACCAAATCCTGCTCGGGATTTTCCTGGTGGTTATTTGGTATTTTTCTCATTTGTCAATAATGTGGGCTCAGTCATACAAGGAGTTACTGCCATCACTGGGGTGGGGCTGCAGGGGAAGTGACGGAGCTGGGGCTCACCATGCTCAGCTTCAGCTCCCAGGCCTGGCAGAAACTCCCAGGGGAATGCTGAGAAACTGGAGCAAGGAGATGAAAGGGAAGTGGATGAGATTTGTTCCTTAGCAGAATTCAGTAGATGTAGGTTTTCATGTTTATTTAAAGGTAACAGTTGCACAGTTTTCTGCACAGCTATTGACTGGAAATGACTGATACTGAGAAGGGGGGAAAAGCTGAATGAGAGCAGACTGGGCTCATGCCTGGAGCAAAATGGGACAAAGAGGAGAAGTGTTAAGGTATTTATCCTTAAACTCAGATTTCATCTCAGTAGTTTCACCTAAGCCAGGCCAAAAACCAGACAACACCTCAAATCAACTCTCAGAAGCAGCAGTTTCAGCAGAGCAACTCCCAGGCTGAGCCTGGTCCAGCCGTGCTGCTGGGGAAAGCCAGAGCAGCCGTGCTGACACAGACCTGGATTTCCACCCAGAGGAGGAGAAGCTCCTCCCTCACCCAGCACACACTTGCAGCATCACCACATTACTTAGGTCTCCACAGCTTAGTGCAGAAACCCTAAAAACACACAGAACTTGCAAAAGAGAATCTTCCAAAGCAGCCCCTGCTGCTCAGCTGACTCGGGGCCAGGCGAGCACAGCACTTCCTGGGAAGGACTGCAGCCACAGGGAAATAAACCCAACCCCATCAGCTGGCAGAGCACCAGCACACCAATGTAAATCTCCAGGTAAGAGCCCAGGGCAACTCCCTGCCATGCCAAACAATGCCATGGCTCCCCAAGCCCAGGCTCAAAGAGCAGCATCCCCAAAGGAAGGCAGGTGGCCCCAACACCTTACCTTTTTCCCCGTTTGTTTCTCCACCATGTCGTTGCTGAGAGAGAAATCTTCTGACTGTGGTGTTTTAGAACACCCACCCTTGGGCATCGTTCTGCCTTCCTTACTTGATCTTCATTTATGCTGCCATCGCCTCATCATCAACCGTCTGTCGGGAGAGAGGAAAAGGGAGGTCAGACGTCTCAAAAGGATCTCTCCATTGTGGGGGGAAAGACAAGGCACTTCCCGTGGGAGTAAACCCCCTCCCAACCCCTGGATGGCAACACCAGGATGGCAGAGCACCCTCAAATCTGGAAAAAGCTGCAGCAGGCTCCTGTCACCTTCCCAGGAGTAACAGAGGTGCTGCAAGGAATCACACGTGGAATCACACAGAATCACTGAGCTTGGAAAAGACCTCCCAGAACATCGAGCCCAAGCTGTGCCCAACCCCAACCCTGTCACCAGCCCAGAGCACTGAGTGCCATGTCCAGGCCTTCCTTCTCCAGGCATGAGAACTCTGCCATCTCCCTGGGCAGACCCTGCCAATGCCTGACACCCCCTTCCATGAAGAAATTCCACCCGATGTCCAACCTGAACCACCCCTGGCACAGCCTGAGGCTGTTTCCCCTCATGCTATCACTTGTTTCCTGGGAGAAGAGGCCAACTCCAAACTGGATTCTGCAGCTGCAGACACAGCCTGTTTCACATGCAAGGAATAGCCTAGAAAGGATCAAGTCCCACCGAAGAGCCACAGCCCTCCTGCTCCTCATCCACAGCACCAGCCCAAGCCCACACAAAGCCTCCTGCAGTGTGGCTCTGTCCTGAACACGGGGACACGGGGACACACCGTGGGCTGGGACAGCCCTGCAGGATAGTTTGGCACTCTGAGTCCCCAGACACGCTTGCAGAACAGAACAGATCACCAGACCCCCATCAAAAACGCACGCTATGAACGTGTTGCTGTCATGAGCAGGGAGCGCGGAGGGCTCGGCTTTGTCACGGCTCCTCAGCCTGCTCCCCACCTCGGCCTGGGAGAGCCAACCTGGAGAGGACAAAGCGCTCCTGCTCCTCGTGTGTTGCCTGGTTACAGGGCTGCAAAGACAACTGCCATGTGAAATACAGCGAGGCACGAGCTGGGGCAGGGCTCAGCAGCACCAGCTGGAGCCAAAGCCCTTTCAGGTGAACAAGAATATCTCCTCTCCAGAGGCTGGAAAGCATCAATGGAACGGGAGATCCGTGAGGAGTGACCCCCAGCAACCCCAACAGCAACTGGGCTCCTCGGCCTGAGGCTGGAGTGGCACAGACAGGAACTTTTCCCCACGGTAATTGTCACCTGCCAGCTCTAAATTGCACCATTTACATCTCAGAGCAGCAGCTCTGCAGAGCTACAACTTCAGGAAATTGTCCAGGGAGATGGGAATTCTCAGAGAGGAGAGAGAGAAGTCTTGTATTTAGAAGTTCCCTGGAAATCTCTTCAAAATTTCTGTTCCATTTACGCCTCAGAGGCCTTGAGACAGTTTGGGTTGGTTTTTTTGCTTTGTTTTTAAAGGTGGTTCAGAGGCCCCAGCCCAGCCCTGAAGCAGCATAAATTCCCAGACCAAAGCACCAGGCACGGACTGTGCTTCCCAAGGCTGCTGATTCTCCAGCCCAGCTCCTCTGCCTGGGCTGAGGGAAGGTTGTTATCCATATTTAGGAAGAAAATTTTGGGAACTGAGAAAACACCTCCTCGTGGCCCTCTGCTTGACACGGGGACAGCCGAGCTTTGGGACAGCCCACCAGAGCCCACAGGGTCCCCTCCACGCTGCACATCCACTGGGTCCCTGCAGGAGCAGCTCCAGCCATTCCCAGCCCCAGGAATCTCTCTCTACCAGGCATCATTAGCCAGCCGGGAAAATGTAAGAATTATTTCCCCTCGGTTTCTCTTACAGGGGCTCGTTAAGGTGCAGACAGAGGAGAAAGGAGCGTGTGCCCGGGAGGAGGCAGGAGCAGAGGACAACATTCCCTTCAATATTCACTGCAAATCTAAGAGGTGGAAATTCAGACGAAGAGCTGGGAAAGGGAAATTTATTTACACCTTCCAACGGCTATGAAACCCAAGCAGCTTCACCTCTGCCGAGGGTGGGGCTGGGCCACGCTCTGCTCCCAGCAGCAGCCAAATCCCAGCCCCGCGCCAGGGCCAGCGCCTCGCTCAAAGCACCCCGGGATCCGCACGCTGCCAGTGCATTCCCAAAAAACATCGTGCCCACTCCCAAGTCTTTGTGGCTGCTTGTACCGGGGTAGGCACCTATTCACGTGGAGCTTCCAAAACCTGTTTAACTGAGAAAAGGCCAGACGGATGCCAGATTAATTCTGCGCCCCTTCTGTTCGCGGAGCTGACTCATTACACTTGGAAAGCCGGCTGCCTCTCCGGGTAAACACAGCCCTGGCCTGTTCCACAGCTTGCAGGGAGTATCACATTTGCACAACAATTACCGACAACGACGCAGCCTTCGTTTCATTTTTAAGCACGTTTAATAAGTTCGTTTCATTTTTAAGCACGTTTAATAAGAGTCAGAGGGGAGGCACAGACTCCCGGCTGGAAGAGCCTGCCCAGCTCGTGACAGAGCATTTGCAGAGTGGCAAATCTAGGGCTGCAGAACGACAATTTGGCTTCAATCCTTCCTAATTTAGGAGCTAGACAAGCCACCCCCTTTCCACGATGCCCCTCTCAAGCTCACCTCCCTACAGGAGACAACCAGCACCCTTCCTATTTCACAAACAATTAACTCAGCTCCTCGGAGGAGACATTACATGTGGCTGCACAATACCGAGTGGGAGACCGAGTGAGCTCAACAGAATATAATCCCTCGTACTTCTCCAGGAAAACAAAGGAGCTGTTTACCCCTGGCCAGGGGCCAGCCCTGGCTGCGTGCGTGGCCAGCCCGGTGCACACCAGGCCCCCAGCCCGGCCACAGCAGACCCTGCTGCTGGACAGGCTGGATCCCACACAATCCCCTGGAAAGTGGTGAACAGAGAGGGGCAGCCTGCCCTGGGATGGACTGGCCCGGCTATGGCAGCTCCTGCGGTTTCAGGATGGCTGGATCCAGCAGGGAAGGCTGTGGTGGTCCCAGCCCATGGAGTATTGCCAGCCGGGAGAAAGCTGGAAGAGCAGGGCTGACACCCAGCCCAGCCACCCTGCTCTGGGACCAGGGTCCTCCTGGTCCACCCTGCCCTGGGTGGGGGTCAGAGCCCCCACAGCACCCCCGAGCACCCTCCCGAAGGACAGAGGAACAGGACTCTCTGGAACACCATCAGGAGCAGTGTGGAATGAGTCTGGCTGGGAACGCAGGGCTCTGCAGAGCCAGCCCCGGGCACACCCACCCACAATCGTCCCCTGTCCCCTCAACGGGCCAAGGAAACAGTTGAAAACGGTTTTTATTTTGCCCAGGGCATACCAAGTCCAAGCCACACACTGAGACCAAACAGGTCTGTGAAGGACCTCAAAAGGCCACGGTCCCAAAAGGGATGGAAGGGAAGGGGGTGTCATCTGCCCCTTGGAGGGAGGAGGAAGAGGAGGAGGATGAAAGTACTGCTGGCTTCAACCCCGGGACATCTGGGCAGCTGGGGGGCAGAGTGGGAGCAGTGGCACCCATTAGCCAGGACAGGCTCCCAGCAGAGGTGATGGGCAAACTGGGACAGGCACAGAGAACAAGGGCAAAGCCCACAGACAGCCTCCAGCCCCTGCCAGACACACCAACACTGGGCCTGACAGGAGAGCAGCTCCTCATTAACCAACCCTATGGATCCCCATGTGTATTTACACTCCCCATCCCTGCCCCTCCTGCTTCATGGAACCAGAGAGCAGCACCCCAATATCCCTATCTGTGCCATGGGCAGGGACATCTCCCACTGGACCAGGCTGCTCCAAGCCCCTTCCAGCCTGGCCTTGGACACTTCCAGGGATGGGGCAGCTTCTCTGGGCAACCTCCCCACCCTCAGAGGAAAGAATAAAGAACATTTCCAGATGTATCTCCAAGGGGAATGACAGCCTTTCCTGGACCCAGCTCTCCTTCCCTGCCCTCCCGCAGAGCAGCCAAACTCCTGCCATTCAATCTGAAGCCACAACAAATGAGCTCATGCCCACGATCTGTGCATTGCAGCCTGCCTGTACCCTGCCAGCCTGGAGTAAAAAAGAGTGTGGAGCCTTCTTTAAATGCCAGAATAGGAGGGAGTTTGGCTGGAGGCTCCTGCCCATGCAAACCCCCCGATGCAATTAGAGCCCCAGACATTATTTGCACAGATCCAACGCGTTTGTTTGGTCTGAAAAGGTTGGAATAGGAACAAGCCTGTGAAAAATGAAAATTTTAATACTTCAGTCTTCTTTTAAGGACGCTGTCTTAAATCTTTGAAAAACGCCTTAGATTAAATAACTCACACCCACAATTTGACACTTGTCCCCCAGCTCTGGAAAGCAAAGGGGAAAAAACCAAGAGCTGATGTCTTTCAACACACAGAATCCACTGAATCCCAGAATGGTTTGGGTTGGAAGTGACCTCAAAGCTCATCCTGTTCCACCCCCTGCCATGAGCAGGGACACCTTCCACTGGAGCAGGTTGCTCCAATCCCTACCCAACACTTCCAGGGATGAGGCAGCCACAGCTTCTCAAAAAAGCCCCAGCCCCAGCCCTGCTGCGTGTTCAGGCTGCTCCACCAATGCGTCCCCAGCATCTGCCCTGCACCAGTCCATCCACCTGCCCCAGCAGCATCCTCCACCTGTCTGGCCAACACGAGCCACAGTTGGTCCCTAAAACTGCCTGTGAGCGCCAGAAGGACGTGCAGTTTGGGGAACAAGGAACAATTGTTCTTTGTGCTCCAGCTCGGCCCCGGAAGAGCAAAGTCCATGGCTTTCCACAGTGAGTACACACGGCCAGGAGCAGCAGGAGCCCTGCAAACCTGCACAGCAAACACAGGTGCTTTCCTCAGCACCTGACAATGGCTAATCACAAAGATTAGCTATTACTGAGATAGAGCAGTGCAAGGTGCTAATTCTGACAGCCAGAACTCAAACCACAGAGAATGGAGAGCCCACGTTTCCTGGAGCGCAGTCGGTGGGGAAGCACTGTCACCTGGTGTCACAGCTGAGCTCACCCTGGTCCCACAGCTCCCTCATGTCCTCACCTTCAACTCCACAGCCTTCCTTACCCTGGGGACCTGTTACCTGTTTGTTCCTGGCTTTTGAAAGGGAATGTGGGTCCTTATCAGGGTTCTTAGAGATGACACATCTTTCTTCACCTCTTTGCTCAGCTTCTCCTTTCCTTTTCTCAGTCACTCTCTGGTCCCAAGTACCTGTCCCTTCTTCCACCTTTCCAAAAATATTTATTCTGCCTTACCCCACATATCCTGACCTCCTGATATCCTGCAATGACTGGCTTGGGCAAGGCTTGCTGCTCTCTCAAACACACACCAGCCAAGTAAACTTACTAAGCTGGGATCGCAGAATGCCAGACTGGGACAGAAGGGACCTTACAGCCCATCTCATTCCACCCCTGCCATGTGCAGGGACACCTTCCATACATCAGGCTGCTCCAAATCCTGGCCTAGGACACTTCCAGGTTCGGGGCAGCCACAGCTGCTCTAGGCTACCTGTGCCAAGGCCTCCCCACCCTCACCGTAACAAAATATAATGATCCTACAGCCTAAGTTACTTAAATTAAACTGAATTAAATAATATTACTGAATTACAGTAGCTGTTACTATTCCAATCTTTTGTGGGACCGATGCCCCTTCCTCCCAGAGCTCCTCAGGACCTGCAGAAAACAACACAGTGGAGCAGCTGAGGCTGCACATGGATGTGCACCCAGGTCTCCAAGGATCACCATGAAAATCATGGTCATGACCTTGCTGGGCACCATGAACGTCTGGCTGCTCCACGGTTCTCCAGGATGGCTCCACCACGCGAACCCACTCTGGCTAAGGGTTCAATTCAAACCACAACCCTACACCTGTGACCTGCCAGTGCCTCCTCTTGCCCCAGCAAGAGGTCAGCGGTCTCCAATTCTGACAACTCAACATATTTCTATTGCACCAAGTGTTGCTATTTAACAGGATTATACTCGGAAATTTCTGCTCAACCACGATGTGATTCAGAATCTTCCAGCTGGGACCATTCTCAGGAGACATAAAATCCAACTAGAAGAGGCCTGACAGTGCCCTGCACCCACAAGCAGCCACTCGCCTGTGTGGTTTCTCCGGGAGCAATTTTTCCCACAAACCCTTCCCTCAATTATCTGTACACAGCTGCCTCTGGGATTGCTCCATTTCAGGATGCTGCCGATGATCTGGTTCCTGGCCAAGTTACAAAACTGTACTTCGAGTCAGTGCTCGGGGCTGTGGTCTGGGAGCAGGATTAGCTGTGATGTGGAAATCTCTGGAGCAGCCAGAGTGTTACAGGAAGGCTGGAGCAGCACACGGCCCTGCTGCACCACTGTTAGCCAGGGTGGGAAAGCTGATTATGACACTGTTGTCCTCTCTGGGATGGCTCTGGATCACCAGCCCAGATCAAAACCTGCAGGAGAGGGAGGACTCTGCGCTTCTCCCATCTCCTCTTGGCTGCTGCTGGACACCCATGAGGCTTCAGCCAGGGAAGAGCTGTAACCACGTCTGCCAACAGTCACTAACAGAGTTTCTGCACATCAAACTCCTTAAAACAGTGATCAACTCCACATGACTATCCCCAGTGCTGGTGAATATGGGAGGAAAAACACAGCCCAAACTACCCAGCATAAAGAGAACAAGGCAGAAACGTGATGCTGGTGAGCTGAGATGTCCAAGGAGGACAAAGCCTTCACCTACCGCTCACCGGGATGCGAGTGGGATCTTGAAGGTCCCACCAGCTGGGAAAGAGAGGGATCCCCCAGGGCTGCTTTATCCTGGCAAAATTTGACCACCACAGATCTGCAGAACCAGCTCCATTCCCAGGACAGTTTGGGGAGTTGGGCTCTGTCCCCTTTGCCCAGCACAGATCTGCAGAACCAGCTCCATTCCCAGGACAGTTTGGGGAGTTGGGCTCTGTCCCCTGTGCCCAGCATGGAGCCGTGGCTGCAGCTTCCAAGCACACCTCAAGGGGTTCAGGAGCATCAGCCAAGCCCCAGAAACGAGCCAGACCCGATTTTCAAGACAGAGAAACAAATGAGCAGAGACAATTCCCGACCATCACGGACCAAAGGGTGACAGATGAAGCAGCAGTGGCTGTCGGTGCCCTGGCAGTGACCTGCGTCACCCAAGCCGCAGTGGCACCGGGGACACGGGGCTGGCAGGGGCTGCTGGCTCGCTCCACTCCCTCCTCGCCCAGGCTGAGGATCCCCTGAGCTCCCACCTGTGCATGGTCCATGTTCCCACTGCTGGCACCAGGGCCCTGTCCCAGGGGAGGCTGCAGGACCAGCACTGCTCCTACAGAAAGCTCGTGGTGGCTCCGGGGAGTCCCATCTGCTGCTCAGCTGACAACAGGAAGGCTCAGGAAGGGAGCAGGATCAAGGCTCTGTTTGGGCTCAATTCTGGCTGTTTAAACGAGCACAGGCATCACTGTTCTGTGGCCTCATCACCAACAACTCTGTGCCTTGTTTGTCCCTGGGCACTCGGAATTGCCTCTGACATAACAGAGCTGAACAGAGGCCTGGCCCTGGGAGCCCAGGCTGCCTGAATTCCATAAATATTCCATATTCCCAGTGCCCATCTCTGTACATACATGTACACATGGACACACACACACATTTAATGGACACACAGCCCCAGTAAAACCCAGCTGAGACTCACTGCCCAATTTTGGTATCAGTATGTCCACATCTAGGACAAGAAACAGCCTTAACTACAAATAAACCACATGACTTAAGTGCTTAAACCCAAGAGGAGAGCACAACCAAGTACATTCATTACATAACAGAGAAACCAAAAATATTTTGCAAAAGGTGCCATGACCCAACAGGGTCCTTCAAGTCGAGGAGACCCTCGACTGAGGGCTCTGCAAACACCAGCTACCCCCCACTGAAATCCCTGCTTGAGCCTCGGGGCATTTGGACAAAATTTTGGGATGATTGTGTTTATATCTGGTTTCAGTCCATGATGTCGCAACAGTCAAGTAACATCTTCTCCCAGCTGTGAGCAGAAAAATCCATGGTAATGGCAGCAAAACATTCCTCGTTCTCCCATTCTTGCACAATTCTTCCCAGGACCCCTCTTTCCATCTCAGCATCCTCGTGCTTCCTCCCAGTGTGGGAACCTCAGAAATATTTTTGGTGGATTCAGGAACAAGGTCCAGACAGAACAAATCTCACACAGGGGCCCTGAAGGCATCAGGCTTTGGGGAAAACTCAGCACAGAACACTTCAGTGATTTCCTCTTATCTGGGGTCTGCAAACCCAGGAGTTTTGTTTTCCTCTTTCTTCTTTCTCACTGAGGCCAGTGGCTTCCAGACTCCAGACTCACATTTGATCCATGTACAAAACACTTTGCAGCAGCACTGGGATTTGTTTGCCATGTTACTGTCAGCTTTTAAATGACAGGGCAACAATGGAATAGACATGGACAGAAGGCCAGACTGAAATGGGCTTGGAGCAACCTGGTCTAGCGGAAGATGTCCCTGACCATGGCAGGGGGTGGAATGAGAGGAGTTTTAAGGTCCCTTCCCACCCAAACCATTCCATGATTCTATGAAAAGACTGATTTATAGCTCACATTAAACTGGAATTCCGTAAGCATGGAAAGCACCTGGGGAGACAAGGAAAAGTCTGGGCCATGAGAAATTCCAGCCTTGTGCCAGGGCAGCACTCGGCAGGGAAGCCCTTCTCCCAAGCACACCACGGAGCAGCTCGGCACAGCGCCAAGGCCGGGCAAGCACCAGCTCCGGCCAGATTCACAGCTCCAGGCAGCAGGGAAGGGCAGGGAAGCAGAGTGGGGGCATGGAAGGGCTTCTGTGCACATTTCTGGGCTCGCTCAGAGCTGGCTCCCCTTGTCCTCAGCTGCTGGTGCTCCCTCCCAGCACAGAACCGTCACCATGGTTGTACCACTCCACTTTTTGTACCACTCCAAAAGCCACGGTGGCTCCCTGAGCCCTGACACACTGATACCAACGGTGGACTTCCTGATTGTTTCAGCTCGAGCTGGAAGCTGAGCTGCAGCTGGAGCTGTGCTGCTGACGACAGCCCATCACTACTGAAGGAGCTGTGTGACAGGAAAGCGCTTGCTGTGCTTCCGTGGGGCTCTGCGTGCCACAGCCAGCACGTGAAACACAAATCCTGAGCTCCTCCAAGCAAATCACACACCTCTGCTGCCAGGTGTATGGGGAGAAGCACCTTGCCTGTTACCTTCCCTACTTCTGCTCATCTTGTTCCAGAAGCCAAACCTCCCGGCCGGTTTTGCCGTTCCTGGTCCAGCACGCGGTGACTCCGCTGTGGTGGTGCCAGGAGGCCCAGGCCTGGCTCAGCTCTGTGCCAGGAGGCCCAGGCCTGGCTCAGCTCTGTGCCAGGACCCCGGCCGGCCACACGTCATGGCCCAGGCGAAGGGGCCATCCTGGGCCAGGGGCCAGCAGGGGAGGTTTGGGCATGGATGGCACAACCCTGCTGCTGGTTTGCAAATAATAAAGCAAGGTGAATTCTCCACAAACCTGCAGCTTTCCATCTCCCAAATCACACAGCTTTTGCAGGAGCTCTACTGTATATAAAGACACAGGAATGAATTTACCAAAAAGGGTATGTTCTTGTATGGGGGAAATTACAATTTCTCTACAGAGCTCTTGTTGAAGGTGCCATGGGGAGCTGTAAGAACAGACCTGCCTTAACAGATTTTTCTCTAAGGACATGAGTCCCCAAAAACAAAAACCTGAGAGCCTCTCCTGATTTTGAGCCCAGTGAAGTGACAAGAGGCCTCTGGTAAAACAATTTGTTATAAAGCTGTTGCTTCAACACTGGCCAAAAACTGAGAATACCCAGAGAAGCTGTGGATCCTCCATCCCTGGAAGTGTTCAAGGCCAAGTTGGACAGGGCTTGGACCAACCTGCTCTAGTGGAAGGTGTCCCTGCGCACAGCTCGGGGTGGGACAAGATGAGCTTTAAAGTCCCTTCCAAACCAAACTCTTCCGTGACTCTGCAATTCTAGGAATACCTGGAGCAGCTGACCAGACATGTGCTGTGGTGGGATGTGTGTGGCCCTGCAGATGTCCCCAGCCACAGCCCCACCACAGCTCACCCAGGAGCCCCAGCATCTCCCAAAAGGCAAAGCTCAGACAACTCATACGTGTGGCGAACTGGGGGGAAAAAACCCAACAGATTCTCTGCCGCCTCCTTGTCTTCCTTAAAAAGCAAGGTCTGTCTCCCAGCTGCCTGCTGGATCCGCCTGCCTCCCCCAGGCTGAGGAGCCCGAGGTGAACACATGGCACTTGGTAGCAGAATTTGGAGAAGGGAGGGATCAAAGCCAGGCTTTGTGACCCTAGCAGGGGGGAAAATAAGCTGGGAGTGACAGGCAGCCTCTACCCCAAGAGCAACTCAAAGCCAGGCTGCAGCCACACCAAAATAACACATCATGGAGCCAAGCCTTGGAGCAGGACCATGAGGACCCAGGTAGGAATGGAACCACGGGAGCAGTGCAATTTACTCCTGCTCCCCCAGGCCTGTGCCAGGCTGATGTGGCACACGGTGCACGTGCTCTCATCAGCATCACAGCAAGCAAAGGGGAACCACAGCCTCGAGAGCTGAGCACAGCCAGCTTCTCCCTATGAGCACTGAACCATCTCACAAACCAGAGTGGAGCCCTGGCAGAACCTGGCTCAGGAACACACAGCCACGCTGAGCTCCCCCTGCACCTGAAGGCAGATGCTGCTGGGTGCCCACGGAGGGCTCAGCCCCAGGGGCCCCTGGAACAGGACGGGAGTGTCAGCCTTTGGCAGAGTTCTGTGCTCTTGGCTCAGTCCTTTACCTGTGTGGTGAATTAGGGCACAGAAAACAACCCAACCACATCTTGTCCCAAACTGATTTTGCCCCCTAGCCAAGCACGTGATGAGGGAGATGGGAATGTCAGAGCTGCAGTTCCCAATCACTGCACAGTGAAGCTCATCCACCTCTCCAGAGAATCCCACAGACTGGGCAGCTTCACCAGACACCTCCTGACTGAAACCTGCCCAGCAGAGTCCACCCAGCTCCAAGGAGCTCTGCCCTGTGCTCCCAGAAAACACCAAGGTTCACGTGCCACACACCTGGCCTGGGGGATACAGGACTTAAAGACAAGCAACAACAAAACATCTGAATTCACCAATGGGCTCCACGTGATCCCACCATGTGCTCCACAACCTGCAAGAGCAACACTGGAATTTCTTCCTCGGGCTGCTGACCTACTAAACTGGTTGGAATCAGCAGCATCAAACACTCCATGTCGGAAAGGGGTTTAACAGGCTGGAAAGGGGTTTTACAGCCTGGAAGGGCTTTTACCGCCTGCACGCTCCGCGCTGGCTCTGCAGGGAGCTTTTCTCCTGGCTGGGTACAGCCCAGCTCCCTCCGAGCTCTGTTTGCCCACGCCAGCAGCCGGCTGCCCCGGCTGTGCAAACACCGGCCCCGGGAGCCGCCGGCCCCGCCGCAGTATCGCGGCAACGTGGCTGAAGCCGGCTTTGCAAACTCACCAAGTGTGCAAATTAATTTCATTATCCGCTCTTGCACATCATGAGGAGGGAAAACAAATAACCTGCCTGAAAGTACATTCTAGTAATTATTAACACGGCGTCGTTGGAGCCCGGGGAGCGGGAGGAGGACGGGCCGGGAGCAGAGCCTGGCACTGCCTGGCCGCCGGAGCGCCCGGCACGGCGCGATCCGTAAATACAAAACCCAGCCTCGTGCTGCCCCTGCTCCCTGCTCAGCCCCAGGATCCTCCACACGCTTGGCTGCACCTGTGCTCTCCCAACAGTAAAAGTGACCAGCCCAGTATCCAACCAGCAAAGCTCTTGGCTTCCATTTGCTTTTGCTTTCACGGAATCATTGAGATTAGAAAAGACCTCCAAGACCAGCAAGTGCAACCTGTGCCAAATCTCCACCCATCCAGGCATCCCTCGAACACCTCCAGGGATGGGGACTCCACCACGCCCCTGGGCAGCCCCTGCCAGTGACTGACAACCTTTTCCATGAAGAAATTCTTCCCAATGTCCAACCTGAGCCTCCCTAGCACAACGTCCCTCTTCCCCCCACAAACACTCTGGAGCTCCCTGAGCTGTCAGGGCTGTACACAAACTTTCTCTGGCGATGACTAAAACCCAGGTGTGCACTGAGTGTTCTGATTCCTATTTTATTTTACAATAAAAGCCTCCTTCAGCTTGGCAGCGACGCTGCTCTGTCCCAGAAATACCCCTCCCCTCCAAAAATGAGAGCAAACTCTGAGACTTAATACCCTGTAGCACATGATAATTTAATCCAGTGCTGCATGCCTGGATTACATGACCCCTTCCCCATCCTGACAGGCACAAACCCCATGCTGTGGCAAAATATGTTTAGGAAGCTGGAATTTTTGCTTTAGGGCTCACACAATAACCTTAACTCTTAGAAATCCAAGCCACTCCCTTGTCCCCCATGATGAAGTGGCTATAGATGACAACGAACCCACAGGCTTGACCCCACCACAGAGCATTCCTGAACGCTGCACCTCTGCCAGGAACTGAGGAGATCCCTCCCTGCCCACTCTGGCTGCCTCCTGGAGGGCACTTGGAAAGCACCCTCTGAAGCTCCCACTTTGGGGGGATTTAGTTTAATCATGGAAAACTGAGAGGTTCTCTGTTTGGAGGAGAGCAGAGCAGAGCACTCTGAACCTACCAAAGCCAGGCTGGACAAGGTTTGGAAGAAGGTGTCCCTGCCCATGGCAGGGGGTGGAACAGGATGAGCTGCAAGATCCCACCCAAACCATCCCATGATTCTGTGATTCTGCAGCAGGGCTGTGGCAGAGCTCCAGCAAATCTTCAGGCATTACTAGTAAGCCATTAAGAGACACTGTCAAGACAGATAGGCTTTGAGATTGCTTTCCAAGGCAGTTGTCAGGGGCTTTGGGATGCACCAGGTGCTGCAGCAGCAGCTCAATTTTCCCTGTAAGCAGCCTGTCATGTGAGCACTGCTTTAACAGGGAACTCACAGCAAGAACCCAAGATTTTTTCAAGGTGCAGCCACATCCTAAACCTGGCCTGGCATTGCACCATGGCCATGGGACTTAGTCAGAGCCTGGTTTGGATGAGATTCCTGTACAAACCTGCTCCCACGGGAGCACTCAGCTCCCTGCAGGCACAGCCTGGGGACAGAGCACCCTGACCCAGGGGTGCTGATTCACCAGACAGGCTCCTCTGCCCCTGTCCCAGCTCCAGAGGGGCACCAGAGCCCGTGGACCATCTGTGCCCTCCTCCCTCCCTGTGCCTTGTTTTCAGCAGGGAAGATCCAGCTGCACATCCACAACATTTAAAACAAACTCCCCAGTGGTTCCCGGAGCTTTTTATCCCCCATGTTCTCAAGAATATTAATATAAACAGATCTGCACAGAAATTCTTTCATCTTCTTCTACCAGCCAAGGGCTCCTTGTGCTGCTCTGCAAGGCTGGAGAGCATGGTGACCTTCAAGGGCTTCCCCAGCCTTCCTCCTCTTCCTCCTCCCATTCCACCAACAGATCACAAACCAAGCCACTGCTCCTCATGGAACCTATGTGCTCCATGCACGCAGAATCCCAGAGCCACTGAGTTTGGAAAAGACCTCCAAGATCCCCACCTTATACAACCTCCATGGGATCTCTGTGCTCCATTCCCACCCACTCCCCTCCCTCACTGCCTGTCCGGGAAGGTACAGGTTGCCACTGCCAAATCCAAAGGTATTTTCACATTTCCCTCTATTTTCAAGCAGTTTCTGTATGATTCATGCACTGTCACAACCTATTTTCCCTGAGTTAAGTCGAAGTGCAGGGATTTGAAGTCAAGTCATCCATTCATCTTGTATTTTCTCCTCCTTCCCTGTCTCCTCAAGACCTCCCCAAGTAGATTTTCCAAAACTGCTCTGTAGATCCCTATTCCACTGGACCTGGCCACATGGTTTTACAGGAACAGCATTAACCAACACGTTTAATCCAGATTGCTTTTTGGTTTTATGGGTTTTTATCCTTTTTTAAAATCAGCAGTACAGTTTTCCATAGTCTAAGTGGAATCAAAGATCATCCACAACACTATTTCCACTCTTCCATTTAAAGACACACTCAACATTTCTCAGAGAGCACAAGCAAGACCTTCACACCATGAGAGGGGTGGTTTTCTGCCTTTCCAATGTTAAACAGCACCTGTTCCTAGTTCTGGGCCATAACATACCTCCCATAAGCGTGTGTGTGAGCAGTGAACACTGCAGGTCCAGAGCTGGAAGCAGCTCTCCAATCCCTCATTACTCTGGACGGATGGAAATTGCTGGATCAGGACACTCCCACCCGCTGGTTTTCTCTCCCATCCTTATTTTTGTGCATCTTTACATCCTTTTGCATCTTTAACACGTGACCAGCCTTAAGAAGCTGAGTTCTGTCCTCATTTTAGTGCGAGCTCACCACGCTGCTGCTGCTGCTGCCATCAGCCCAAGGGTGTGAGTCACAACCCAGCCTCACATGAAGAGATTTATTTAAAATCCCAGGGAAAATGTTAACGCGTCGGTGCCGTACGGGGAAAGTCTGTGCCACCCCACGGCACCCAGCCCGTCCCAGCCACTGTGCTGCACCTGCCCCATCACCTGGGGTGGCTGTGCTGAGCCCTCAGAAGGCAAGGCTGGAGCTGGAAACATCTCCAGCAGCTAGCCCAGCACACGGGGGCTCCACTGCTCCCATTCAATCCCACCTTCCATGCAAAAGGGAACAACTGCATGAAGTCCAAGGAAAACTGCATACAATTATCCCCAATGTGCTCTGAGCACAAGTTCTTCCCCAGGCAGTCATGGCAGGCTCAGGTTTAAAGGACACCTGAATGTAGCCCCTGTGCAGGAATGACACCTGCCAATAATCTATAACTAATTGTATTATTTACTCATTTTAGCAAATCCTAAAATGGCCCCTCAATATATAATGGGGCCCATGAGAAACATGGGGACAAACTTTTCTGGGGCAACAGGACAAAGGGTGATGGTTTTAAACTAAAAAAGGAGAAATTCAAATCAGATATAAGAAATTCTTCCCTGTGAGGATGCTGAGGCACTGGCACAGGTGCCCAGAGCAGCTGTGGCTGCCCCTGGATCCCTGGAAGTGCCCAAGGCCAGGCTGGATGAGGCTTGGAGCAGCCTGGGATAGTGGAAGGTGTCCCTGCCCATGGCAGGGAGTGGAACAAGGTGGACTTTAAGGTCCTTCCAACCCAAAGCACTCCATGATTCTGTGATGATTCCACACCGATGCCCTCAAGAGTGGCAGCTCAGCGTGGTGGGACTGGAGGGCCAGGGCTCCAGCTCCCACCTCCAGGCTAATCCATCACTTGTCAAACAGCCCTCTGCACAACACAGCACAAGTGACAAACTCCTTAAGGCCACACACCAGCCATGACTGGTTCAAATGCCACTGGCCAACAGACGCCACCAGGAGCCATCAGAGATGGTTCTCCAGAGCCTCCTGCTCCTGCCACAGGACCTGCTGCATTCCAGACCATTCCCAAGGCCAAGCCGGGCAGCAGAGCAAGCTCGTGCAGCCCCTGGCACAGCGGATCACAGGTCTGGCTACTGCAGGTCTGCAGCCCTGGCAGCCAGCTCCCGGTGCCCATGGGGATGGTCACGACTCGTGTCGGTCTCCCTAAGCCCTTTCACCTCAGAGCCTCGTGACTGGGATTGAGCCAAGAGATTAAAACCAGCTTGTGAAACACAAAGTGGGATTGTTTCCTTCGGGTATCGCCAGCAGGGAACGGACGGACTGGGATATGGACAACCAGAGGGTTTCCTGTGAAATGCAGGATGCCACAGGTGCCACACCGTGCCAGGACACGTTGGAGCTGTGCAGGACAGGCTGCGCTTCCCTGCCACGCTCAGCCTGTGCACACAGCACGTCCCACAGCATGGGATACACTGGAAATTCTGGCACTGGAGTTACAGCTAAACACGGCTCGTTCAGTCCTCTGCTGAGGATGTACAACAGCAAATTAAACCACAGAATCCTGGAATGCTCTGGGTTGAAGGGACATTAATCTCATCCCACCCCCTGCCACGGCAGGGGCACCTTCCAGTATCCCAGGGTGCTCCAAGCCCTGTCCAATCCAGCCTTGGACACTTCCAAGGATCCAGGGGCAGCCACAGCTTTTCTGGACAACTTGTGGCAGCCCCTCATCACCCTCACAACCCCCTCATCCCGTGGGAGCACATTTTGCTGTCCCACTACAGCCAGTCCCTCCATCCCACAGATGAAGGATGTGAGGACCAAGCACTATTTGTAGCAGGTTTTCCTTCCAAAAAGCCTGGTCCAAACCGACTGTGGCCGCTCTCTCTCACCACGATTCTTGCAGATGCTCTGCTCTTGCTCAGATGTGAACTGGGGATTTTTTTCCTTGCTTTCTAAAGAGTGCCTGAGGAACAGGTTTAGTTTAGTGCAGGAATGTGCAGCAGGAAAGGACCAGCTCAGCACTTAGGACACGCAGCCAAGGCATCGATTAGGACCGGCTTTGCACACTAATTGCCATCAGAACTGCCCCTCCCCTCCCCTGGAGTCGGGCCCTGAATGGGGGCATTGTCTCGGGGCAGAGCAGCTCTCCAGCCCCTGCCCCTGCACACAGGACCCTGGTGCTTTGCAGTAACAACAAAATCCCAGCAGAAGTCCATTAGCATCCAAAGGGAGGAGCCTGAATGGATCACAAGGATTCTTTGGAAAGTAAGAGTGAAACGAATGCAGTAAAATGCCACTTTTAAGTGATGCTCATTGTCCAAATTAAACCATCAGCAGCAAAGACCTTGACTCTCCAAACTTCTTCAGTGCAGGACATGCTGCCGAGCTGGGAAAGAGGCTGTTAGGAATTTTAAGCCCTGGACTTGTCCCAAGTATGGATTACTCCATTTCTTTGCGAGCACTTGATCACACAGAGCTATATTTGGATTCCCAGAGAGAAAGCTCCAATCTCCAGGAGGGCGTACGTGGCTGCACCCCCTGCCACATGCAGGTCCCCGTGTCACCCACCCGTGGGACAGGCTCTGTGGGAGCTGTCAAATGTCCCAACAACCCAGGAGTGGGTTCCAGGGGATGGCAGGAGAGAGCCCAGCACTCTCCCTCTGGTAGGGGGAAGCCCTTGTCCTGTCCCTCCAGGCCCTGCCCAAAGTCCCTCTCCCTCCTCCTCTTTTACAATCCCCCTTAGGGGCTCCCACCCCGCTGCTCAGGTTCAGTGTCTGCCTGCTCCTGGAGAGATCCCTGATGCCAAAGCACCTTCCCAGCCCTGCTCCTTGCAAACCCTGTGCTGCTGCTCACCCCCAGCTGTTGGCTGTGTGTGGCTATTTTTGCACAGCCTACGGAACAAAAATATAGGGAGCTATGTTAGGTGAAGGCTTGCACTGTTCACGGTGTGATGACAGCCAAACTAGGTCAAGCCTTAGCCAGATTTCTTTAAAAAAGGAAAGGAAAAAATAATCAGTGGGAGAGCAGCAAACTCCCAGGGAAAAAAATGCTTGCAAATATCTACAATACATACTGTGCACTAGATGACTGGGGCAAAAATACATCTGTATCTACATCTGTCCATAGATTAAATGGCAGATTTTTAATTTTTGATTTTTTTTAAGGACATTAACATGCCTTGAACTGCAAAGAAGATATTCCACATGCATTTAATATACTGACTTAAACCAAAATAGAGTTTTCACCTATGAAATGTAACCTGGTAGCCCATTTCTGGTGTAGGCTGTGGGCAGCTTGGCTTCTCCACCACGAATAAAGGCATTCTTCTGCTGCTCTGGGAGCAGGAGCTGGGCGGGAAAGAGGATCCCAGTCCTGGTGAGAAAGGCAACTTGCTATCATTGTCTACAAGGGGAGAGGAAGGTAAATGACTTTAATTTCTATTCCAGAGGACAGACTCCCACTAGAGATTGGGTCCTGCTGGGTCTGAGAGAGCTGAGAGTGTCCAGCTTGGAGAAAAGAAGAGTCTGGGGAGACCTTAGAGCCCCCTCCAGGGCATGAAGGGGCTCCAAGAGAGCTGGAGAGGGACTTTGGACAACGGCCTGGAAGGACAGGACACAAGGAATTGCTTCCACTGCCGAGGGCAGGAAGAGATGGGATACTGGGAAGAATTCTACCCTGTGAGGGTGTAGACAGTTGGACAGGGCTTGGAGCAACCTGGGAGAGTGGACAGTGTCCCTGCCCATGGGACAGACAACAGACATGTGGCCTGGGCCTGGACTGGCACCTCCTGGCAGAGGAAACCCTGAACTCACAACCCTGCACAGGCTGATGGAAATGAGGAACTGGCTGATTTGAAAACACCTTCCCAGTACGTTCCCAGGCTTAGTTCAACGTGCCAGATAAAGCCTCTGTTCTTGTAGAACCTGATGCACGATTATCAGCCAAGGCCAACGTATTTACCCTAAAACTGGGTAATATTGTTTTATGGTTCTTAATAGTCGAAGCCGACAAAGCTCTGAACAGACGCTGCCGAGCAGTTTCTCAGCCTTTCATCAGCGCTGCGTAGGCGTTGAATTCTGGAGCTAATCACCTTAGCAACGGCTCTAAACATATGTGCAGTGACATCAGCTGATTTCTGAAAGCTGTAAATAGAGGATAATAGCACGAAAAAATTCTGGATCCAAGCCAAGACCTAAAAAACATACTATTAAAACACTGCCTGTAATTCAATGTATGCAAACTTGTTTGCATCCCCGCTCCCCAAAACCTGGGTAATTACACACCTACCAGCACAACTGGTGATTGTCCCACTGCAGGCTGTTCTCGGTTTCAGGAATTTCCCAGAAAATGAGGATTTTATAGAAATCCTTCTTTAAATTTAATTTTATGGAGTCTGGAGAAGAAGCTGCAATATGAGGCTGAAGGGACCAGCTCCAGCCTCCAGCCCTGCGTTTTAAAGTCAATGAGTAACAGCTTCAACTTAGAGAATTATTTGTAAATAAGAAAATCAACAATGTGCTCATGGGCTTCACCAGTGAGTCACGCAGGAACGGGAACCATGGCAAACTGTGCTCCAAGGACGTGCTGCCAGGCCTGTGCCCTTGGAAAAGAGGAGCTGGAGCAGCAGCAGGAGCGAGGAACCCGCTCCTGGCCGGCCGTGCGTCGAGCGGGCGGCCTGAAAGGGGCACATTCTGAATTACCTCATGTTTGGTACCTCATTAAGACCCTAAACTGTCCGTTCAGGGAGTCCCTCAATCAGCCATCAGCGTAAGACACGAGGACAATATAGTTTTTGTTCCCCTCGTCTCGTTGTGACCCATATTCCCGAGGCCTGTTGTGCAGGACGTGACCCGGCCGCCTAAAGAAACCTTTGCAGAGCCTCCGCGGTGAGCTGGCAGCGGGGAGGGAGCGAGGGGAGACGGAGAAACGGCCTTAATAGGATTTTCAAATGTCAAAAAATATCTTTAGCAGGCCCATTTAGGCAGAGCCTCAGCACTCGCTGAAGTTGAAAGCGGAATTTGCTGTGCAGAGAACACCGTTCGCATGCTAAGTGAAGCGAAGGCCGGGAACGCTCGGGAGAGGCCCAAAGCACCCGGCTCCTTCCCCTCTGCTCTGGAAAACCGAGGCAAGGAGCAGGACACGGTGCCCTCTGCCCGGAGGGCTTGCTGTGAGCACCCACCACACACAGGCATGGGGAACCTGCAGGGCCACACGGGCAGAGCAGGGGCAGCTCCCAGATCCTGGCTCTGGCCACTGGCAAAGGGACTGGCAAATCCAGCTCCTCTGATTTTTTTTGCTGGAGAGTGTCCAGAGAAGGGAATGGAGCTGGGAAGGGGCTGGAGCACCAGGAGAGGCTGAGGGAACCAGGACAGCTCAGCCTGGAGAAAAGGAGGCTCAGGGGGGCCCTTGTGGCTCTGCACAACTCCTGACAGGAGGGGACAGCCAGGGGGTCAGGCTCTGCTCCCAGGGAACAGGGACAGGACAAGCTGCGCCAGGGAAGGTTCAGGTTGGACATCAGGAGGAATTTTGTCATGGAAGGGCTGGTCAGGCATTGGCAGGGGCTGCCCAGGGAGGTGGTGGAGTCCCCAGCCCTGGAGCAATGACTGGACGTGGCACTCAGTGCTCTGGTCTGGTGACAAGGTGGGGAGCAGTCATACTCGATCTTGGGGGCTTTTGCAACCTCAATGATTTTGTGATTCTGTGAAGTGCCTTGCATCAAAAAGAAAAATAGTAAGGCAGGGAAAGGGGAAATGCAAACTTGACAAGTGCACAAGGAGGAAGATCCTGCACGGAACCAGAAGCAAGAATCCCCCCTCCTTTTCCCAGGTAGGGTCGGGGCTTTTTCTCTGTCAATTAGAGCCGCAAGGAAATCCAGTGCATTGAGATCAGCAGTGTTAATTGTTATTGCATCTGAATTTAATTAGCATTATTTTTTAACTGCAGGTAATTTACAGTGTCTCACCTAAACATGGAAATCAAGCAGTGCCTTCTGCTCACTAGAAAACCACCAGGAAGGATAATCTGCTATTTGCTTTCTGCCTTTTAATGTCTGTAAGCCACGGTTCCCCATTCCAGGAGACTGCCATGGTTACTCCTGCTCCCTCCATCAAAGGCTCTTGCCTGCCTCTTCTGCCGAGCTGCTAAGAATAGCACAGGCCCTTTCCCAAGCTCAGGAAGGGGAGCTGCAGGGAAGGATGGAGTTCCTGGCAGGCACAGGGGAAGAAGGGGCTAGGACTGGTCAGCATGGCAATCAGCTGATGGATGTCCCACACATGGAGGTGCAGCAGCATCTCCTGCTCTCTGCCTTCCTGCTGGCAGGAGCAGGGGCTGAGGCTACCAGCATGTCCTCAGCTCCCTGGGATGAGAGGGCAGGGTTAGATGGACACTGGGAAGAAACTTTTCCCTGTGATGGTGGGGAGGCCCTGGCACAGGTGCCCAGAGCAGCTGTGGCTGCTCCTGGATCCCTGGAGTGTCCAAAGTCAGACTGGACAGGGCTTAGAGCAACCTGGGATAGTGGAAGGTGTCCCTGCCCATGGCAGGGGGTGGGACTGGATGAGCTTCCAGGTCCCTTTCCACCCAAACCAATCTGGGGTTCCATGATCATCTTTATCACCATTCCCTAACTTTGGAAGCCTCTCTCCACAGCTTGTATCACAGTTTGTGCACCCCGAGCCTTCACAGTCAAATCTTCACAGAGATCCTAAAATTCCAGCTAGGTATTTCAGTTTGAGGAACACCATCCCACAGGGACAGCCAGCACAAGTCACCTGTCACCATCACCTGGGAAAGGACCAATTACAACAATACAACAGTCACACTGTTCACAGCACCATGCACAGGCTGCGCTGCTTTCCTGGAAAAGAATCACTTCTCCCATCAACCAGTTCTCCAAAGCTGGCCAAAATCTTCCAGTGCTTTGAATGTGTTTGCTAAGCTGTACACCTGGGAGAGATGGAGGAGACTCTGCTGATGCAGGGAGGATATGGCAGAGTTCCTGGGATGGGAAAAAGCAAGCTCTGCACTGCTGGTGCTGGGATTTGTGTCCTCCCAGCACTGAAGGCTGGCAGGGACTGGCTGGAGGCACAGGCAGGTGGATAACCCAGAGCTCAACCATCAGCAAGGAACAGTTTCAATATTTCACACATTATGCCCAATAAAAGCTTTCCTGTGTCCAGAGTATTTACAGAGCAACGTCAGCAACACCCCAGAGCTGTGCAGGCTGTTCTCACCGTGCAGCTGGAGTGAACAGCAGCTGCTGAAGACCATGGGATCCTCTCGGGAGCCTGTGCAAGGCCGAGATGCTGCTGCAGCTCAGCATCCCTGGAAAACACCTTCCCTTCCTATGGCCTGTCCTGCCTCCCGTGAGGTCCCACCACAGGGCAGCTCGTAGGACAAGGCATGGGCTCAAGAAGAGCTGGTGTCACCACCCTCGTGGGCCATGGCCTCGGACCAGGAGCCCAGGACCTCATAAAAAACACAAACTAGCCCTGCAGTGTTACCCCAATTCAGTGACACACATCTGGGCTCCTCTGCAGGGCAAATCTGATGTTCAAGGGTAGCAAAGAAACTCCAGAGAACCGTATGGAAAGCACACCCTCTTTTCCAGACCTACTCCTTAAAAGCAGATGCTCCACCACCTTTGGAAACTGGAGCACGTGTGCCCGGAGATAAACAACATCACGGGACAGGTAAGCTGGTTACTCATGATTTATCACACCATCTCCCCTCTAACTGCAGAGCTAAGCAGGCACTCATCTAATCCACCGTAAGCAGCTTAGGCTTCCTTAGGCAGCTCTGCGCCATCGCTCACTTCCTGGTTTGGAAATCACCATTCCCTAAGTCCCTTTCTCTGGAAGGTGAGAAACCACCCTTTTCAGTCACCCTGCACAAGTTTTGAGATTTGCAAGATGCGCTCACAGGACAGGTAACTCCTGGAAGTCCCAAATATCTTTCCAGGGCAGTGGCGGAGTCACCATCCCTGGAGGGATTTAAGAACTATATGGATGTGGCACTTTAGGGACATGGGTTAGTGGTGGCCTTGGCAGTGCTGGGGGAATAGGTGTTCTCAATGATCTAAAGGTCTTTCTTAACCTAAAGGATTCTCTGACTCTACTTCATATGCAGTGCTGAGCAAAGCATCTTTCGCTTTTGTGTCCTGCTGCTCTGGTCACACACTGCAGGTCCTTGCTCTTGGTTTTCCCAGAATTTCACTCATTTTTTCCATGCTAACAGCTGACTCCTCTCTGGTTTGATTCTCTATTTATTCTCCATTAATTTATCAGGAACAGGGCACCACAAACTGCCCAATTCCTACTGCTTGTGGATTCTAGTCTAGTACTCAGTAGGTTTATTTCTTTTAATTATATTCTCAATATCCTTGGAGCCCACAAAAATGAGCTTAAAAAGCTGTAAAGGTCCACCAAAAACGTGTCCCCCTGTGGTCAGAGCCACTGTTCCCAAAGTCTGGAAAGGGCAGGTTGGATGGGGCTTGGAACAACCTTGACTAGTGGAAGATGTCCCTGCCCATGGCAGGGGGTGGTTCTGGATGAGCTTTAAGGTCTCTTCTAACCCAAACCATTCCCTGATTCTACGATTAGCCAAAGCACATTTTAGCTTTTTTCCGCATATCTGTGGGGAAGCAGGAGGTTACAGACAGACTCAAGGGAAAGATCTCAGGGTTTGGGTTACATCAGGCTGTTTTCACTGCAGGGAAGCTCCAGCCGTTGGAAGCAGAAGCCGAGCCGGCGCGCGCCACTCACACGCCTTCGCTCACAGACACGGCCCTGGCCAAGGGGGATATTCTGACTTGCAACACCAGAGAACTTTACCCCCGAAACTACCTGTGAACTTAGGCCAGTGACTCCAAGTCAAGCTTCAAAGTCATGATCCAACACCACCAAGAGCCGCCTTTGATCCCCATAACCCATCGCCGATCAGGGGCGAGTCCTCGGGGCTGAACTCCTCCCGCGAGGAATTCTCCTCAGCTCGATACAAAATTTATTTTACCATCTGTAAAATTCATTTGTGTAGTTGCACACCCTGGTAGGCTTGAATGGGGCGAAGGAGTGTTTCAACTCCCAGTGCAATTTATTATTTAAAAGCAGAGAAATGACATTGCCGGTCGGAGAGCCCGGGTGATGTAATGGGGAGCGCAGTTCCGCTCGCCGCCGGAGCCGCGCGGTACATTAGCGTGCTGGCCAGGGTGGCTGCTCCTATCAATTATTTATAGTCTCCTGGCGTGCAGCCTGGAGAGGGTCACAGCACTGAAAGCCAACTTTATCTGCATTGTTCCCAGCTCCTGCCCAGCTGTCACTCCGCTCCCTAATTTAATACACCCAGTGCAGCGTAAAAGGATGCAGAGCTGCTGCCTGGAATAGGAATAGGAATGGGGAGGTGGGGTCTACAGCGAGCTGGTGGGGCCTCAGTCATCTTTGTTAAGGTGCTGACTTGGCTGTTTTAAACCTGCCTTTGAGATTGCCCCGGTCACTGGGCTGAGATAGGGAGTGATCCAGGGCAGGCGTGTTTGGGGGTGAGAGGTGGGACGGCAGCAGAGCCATGGGATCTCCATCTCCATTTCCACGCCACACGAAGGGCAGGCTGCACTGCACGGCTTCCTACACATTCCAGCAAGAGCTACTCAAGAGTGGGGGGAGGAGAAAGGGCACTTCAGCTCTCCAGAAAAAAAAAATTAATATATAGATATATGTTGAGAAAGGAAAAGCTCTCATATGTTGCTGTTACAGCTACAATTTAAAGTGCACAGACAAGGTCTGCAATGAGGGGAGCTTTAAGGTCCCTTCCAACCCAAACCACTCTGTGATCCACCTGCATGTCACCACCGAGGAAGGGGCAGTGTCCCATTGTACTGGGCCACCATGCAGGAAAACAGCTCTCCAAGGCTTTGTCCCTACAGCTTAACAACACACCTCCTCCACTGTTCACCCAAAATTAAACCTACCACAACAACTCTTTAGACTCTGGAAATACGTCACTCATTTGGCCTGATACCAACATCAAAGCAATTAAATTTCAACTGTAGCTGCTTAAGCCAGGTTGGACAGGGCCTTGATCACCCTGGGATAATGGAAGGTCTCACTGCCCGTGGCAGGGGGTGGAACAGATGAGCTTTAAGGTCTCTTCCAACCCAAACCAGTCTGGGATTCTGTGACTCAGGGTCTCCATCAATGCAGGAGATGCTTCTCCTGGATATCACTCCAACAGAAATCTGGGAAAAGAAGATTAGTTGCTACTTTGGCAGCTCCTGTGCTTGGTCCTGCCTCACAGATCAACAGGATCCACACAGCCCAAATATCCATCTCATGCCATAAACTGAAGTCAATTTCAGCTTAAATAATAAGGCATTTTCTCAAGTCTTGTGAAGCCAGGAAAATCAATCTGAATTTTCCTATAATTAGGATTGGCTGCTTTATTGGCAAGCCAGAAGTGCCCAGGTTTGGTTTAAGCCACACAAAACACATTCTGATGACAGTGCCTGGAAACCACACACAAAGATTTCACCAAAAGCACAACATCTGCACAACAAGGAAGTTGTGGAAAAAGAAAACTCAGGCCCAGAGGAAGTAGATTTGTTCTTCTGCAGCACAAACAGGGGCCCAGGGGAGGCTTCTGCTGAGGCCTCGTCCAGCACAGCTCCCAGTGCTCCAGGACTGGAGCAAGGGGAATCTCCCCAATTTTGGCACAGACCCCCAGCAGCCAGAGAGGCCCAGGTGTGGCAAAAGCCCAGTCAAACCTTTTCATATTAGTGTGATTCAGGCAAAGACAAGACAGAAGAACAATTAGCCTTGAAACCAGCAGTGAGCCTTTTCTTCAACTTTTCTGTGCTGTGAAAATCAGGAAGATTCTGCCCAAAACACCAAAAGGGGGAAGTGGGACAGCCACGGGAGGAACAAGCTGGTTCCCATCCCAGAGCCAGTCACAACACGGGGTTGTGTCACCGAGCCAAGCCCGGAGCGTGCAGACCACACGCGGCTGCCACCGCGCCGCATCTTCGGGGCCTTCACATCCTCCCTGAATCCAGGATTATTTCCATGGCAACTATCTGGAGAACTTATTAAGTAAAAAAAAAACCAAGAACAGTTTGAACACACAGACTCTACGTTCGTAACGTACCAACTGACTAAATTAGCAGTGCTAAGATTTTTAGTAATCAAAATAGATCATGTTCCAGCAACTCAGTCTTCTCTGTGCCACAGCTGAAGAGAAAAATCTGATAGTAATAACCCGGGGGGGAAGGACTTACAGGTTTTCCAAGACCACAGGCCCTATATCAAACCAAGTCTCACCCCATTCAAGACATTATTTCAGTACCTGGCAATTCAAATGCTGTTAAATAAGGCTGAGTTTCCATCAGATGATAAACTTGGTTGCAAGGCTCCTAGAGAATCAAAAAGATGACTATCATGACAAAGTACTACAAAAATTCATTGAATAGCCTCAAATCTGTACCAAAAAAAGCACCATTTATAACTCTTTCTCACATTTAGCTTGGAAGGTTCACAAGTTTGGAGTATTTGCTCTGAGAAAGGACAAGTCGCTTATTAAAGCTCATTAGAAATAAATTAAAAATCAGCAAGACCCCTCAGTGCAACACTGAGAAGGAGCTGTCTTTCTCCAGACCAGCACCACTCCCAAACTTGCAGGGATTTTGTGGCTCTCTCAGAGCGAGTGCAGGCTCAGCCCTGCAGTGACTCCAGTTCTCAGATACAGGGCTGAGGGAATTACCAACGTTTTGGCACCACTCAGAATCAAACGCTGCCCAAGAATTTCATAACAGCAATTCAGAGTGAGAAGTCAGAATCAACAGGAATGATTTTGCAAGTGCTTTAAAAAAATAAAATGTGGTTAAATTAACTGTTGGCTCGGTCACTCAGTCCAGGCAGGGAGATTACAGGCATTATTGATTTACCTTAGAACAACCTGGGAACTCATTTCCAACGGTTTTTAATGGAACCTGGATTTTCTGTCCTAAGCTGCCTCGTGAGGTTGAGCCTCCTGCAAAGAAATGCAACTCCAGAGCATTAAACTGGCAGCTGTCAGAGGTATAACAGCCCTGTTTGTCTACAGAGAGCGTGCCACAGGATGGGGGTTTTTCAGGCAAACTCCAAAACCACAGGATCATTTAAGTTGGAAAAGAAAAGACCTCCAAGATCGAGTTCAGCCTGTGACAAATCCCCACCTTGTCACCCAGCTCAGAGCACTGAGTGCCACATCCATGTCAGTCCTTGAACACCTCCAGGGATGGGGACTGCACCACCTCCCTGGGCAGCCCCTTCCAATGAACAACCCTTTCCATGAAGAAATGGATGGAAGCTGGGAGCAGGGGAATCCTCACCCCAGGAGCCAGGGGAGAGGATTTTGACCAGGACAACACACCACCAACCCTAAAGCTCTGTTTCAGCAGCAAAAGCTTCTCTACTTGGGAGATCGTTTTCCCTCACCAGAACACACCACAGCAGGCTTGGCCTCTTGAAATCTTGGGCTGGTTTTAGCAGGCAAACAGAATATTATTCCTTTAGGTACCTAAAGCAAAAAGGAAAAGATTTTTCTCAACTCTTCCAGAAAAAAACTCCTGTAATACAAAACCAAGTAGGGAATATTGTAGCCTGAAAGGCTTCCAGAAAGGTGTGAGCAGAGAAAACAGCAGCTAATAGCAGGAAGGAAATTGTAACATTAAACATGGCTTTTGAAGGCAGAGGCAGCTCCGCGTCACCGAGCACCGACAGTGAGCAAAACCAAAGAACAAAACACATCTGATCCCCGGCTACTTCCAAAATCCATCTGCAAACGCATCCTGCCCCGAGACAAACGCAGAGCAAGGCGTGATGGAGATGGCAATTAACTGCCCCCATTGCTGCTGTTGTTGTTATCTGCAGTGCCTCGCTGCAAACAAGCTGCCCTTAGCCCCGAGCCAGCCCCTGGCCGCTCGCAAAAATCACTGAGCATTACATCCTGCCCCTTCTCCTGCTTAATGTCTCACCCTGGAGCTTCAGGAGCTCCTAGCACTCTCCTTCCCCCTTTCCCTTCCCCTCCTCCTCCAGCTCTTTCCCCTCCAGCCAGCATTCCCCCTCCCTCCCCTGCCGGCCGCGGTGCCAGATGTCAGCCTGACCCCGGAGCCGCTGTTTCGGGTCAGTATGGGGGTTATGGTGTGAGGGGAGGGCGGCTCCCCCCTCGCCAGGCTGAGCCGGGACAGCCCCGCCGTGCCAGCCAGGGGGTCTGGGCACTGCCGGCAAATTCAGTTCCAGGGTTTTTTCCCTGCTAACAAACCGGCGGCAGGAAGTTTGGGAGCCCGTTCACGCGCACTGCAACAGCAGCCTCGGGCACCGAGCGCTGGGTAAGGTGACCCCGGACTATGTTCAGCATCAGTCATGGGTAGAAGCGTCACTTACTGCACGAGGAGAACGGATGACCTGAATGACTCCTGCAAGAATAATTGCACGCTGAAGGCAAGGGCTGAAGTTTTTGGAGGAGGGATGCTGGGAATGATGTGGCACTCCAAGGAGGACCATTCACAAAACACTGGGCTAACAAAGAGAGCCACGGGGGAATTCAAGATGTATTTAAAACGAACCCAGGCCCCTATTCTTGACCACACTCCTTGAAGGATGTGCCCCCGATGAAGGAGCGGCTCCAAGGCAACGGAATGCAGTTTGCTGGAAGGGAAGGGGAGAGCTTCCAGCCTGACATAAGCCAGGGCTCGGATTCCTCTATCGCAGAGGCTGCGCCGCAGATAAGGCTGCGTCAACTTTTCCACTGGAGCTCTCTCCCCTCTAAGGTTCACAGTCAGAGCAAAATGTTTTGGCCAGGTGGAAACTGAACGGAGGCTCCCAAAGCTGGGAGTTGCCGTGTGTATAAAACATCACCATGTCACCTGCCCAGGCTTGGTTTCCCTCCACTGGGAATGGGAAAACTCATCTTCCTCCCCATGAATTCTTTGCATTCCTGCACAGCCGATAAGCCCAGCCTCTCCAAGGGGCTGCTTAGAGCCACACAAAGTGCCCTGAAACACCAAACAAGCCCAGGGACTGAAACCCAGACAGGTTAAACGTTAACCTGGGAGCTGAGTGGAGGGGACACGACTGCGGTGCTGCAATCCTGCTGCAGCCCCACAGCCCAGCTGCAGCTCCACAGCTCGGATCCAGCCCCACACCCAGACTTCCCACAAGCAGCAGGCACTGACAGGAAGGGAGGTTTTGGACAATCACGGAATCCCGGGATGGTCGGGGTTGGAAAGGACCTTAAAGCCCATCTTGTTCCACCCGCTGCCATGGGCAGGGACACCTTCCACTAGACCAGGCTGCTCCAAGCCCTGTCCAGCCTGGCCTGTGACACTTCCAGGGATGGGACATCCCTAAGGGCGTTTCTCTGCTGCAGAGTCCATTTGCCTGTGGGAAGAGCAGCAAGGAAAGGAGGTGAAATCTGGCACCTGGTTCCCATCACCACTCCAAAAGCAGGGTGAGCACAGGCAGGACTCTGCTGTGCCCAGACTCATCCCCCTGCACAGCACAGCAGGAGCAGCACACCAGGCTCACTGGCTGCCCACTCACTCTGTGTGGCACCTTAGTTCAGTGTGTGGCAGACCTGCAGATGTTCCATTTCCAAGGAAGGCGCCGGAGGAGCCTGGCTCCCCCACGGGCCCCCCAGGCCAGCCCTGTCCCCACGTGCTGGGGGAATTTTGGGGCCTGGTGCTGTGCAGGGGATGAGGAGGTTTTCCAGAGAGGTATTCCAGCCCTGGCACAGCCCTCCCCCACAGGCCTCACTGCAGGCATCCCTGAAGACAGAAAAATTTGTGCTTGTTCTTCTGCTGCTGCTGAGCAGCTACGAAATGTCTCCCACCATGGAGAGCCTGAATAAATTCCAGCTCCTGAAGCAGCATCTAATTCAGCTTCTCTCCAACTTCCATCACACAATTTCAAACCTTTAATTTCCTAAGGTAAAAGCAATGTCTGTGTCTGATTGCCAGAGGTCAGAGTATTTGTGGTTTATCCCTTTTACCCAATATATACCCAATATTCCAATTTCTTTAATTTATGCCAATATTCTGGGGAGATTCTTGGACTGGCCATGACTTATCACAAATTACTGGTCACAAACTTTTCCTCCTGTCCCCATGGGAGCCCTGGAACTATCCCTATATGGCCAGGAGAGCCAACTGTACACATGTGTGCTTCCAGCATCCTTTGGGAACACCTGGATTTCTCAGGTTCCAGGTCCAAATGAAAAATAACACTAAAAAAGGCAGAAAGGAGAGAAACAGTCTGGTTTTATCCTTCCTCTGCTAAATCTGGAGTGCTGGACCAAAACATAGCAGTTTTCATCCAGGGAAACATCCTTGAAAGCTCCATGGATGGGTTTGAGGCCACGTGGAGCCTGGAAAGCACCCCCTAGTACCTCCAGTGAATTCAAGATTTGCTGCTGTGTGTCAGGGAAGCAACTCTGCTCTTCCTGGAGGGAATGGACAGATTGCAAGAGAAAACTATATCCCAGTTGCTGCCAAATTCCACAGATTTAGTTATTAGTAGGCAATTAGGAATATTATTAACACTTCCTACTACGTTAAGCTCCATTTGCAGGGCATCTCCGCGCCAGCCCGGATGTTTCTGACGGAGCCCCAGCTCCAAGGTGCACGTGGCATCACGTACCCAAACTGTGCTTTCCTGCTCACTGCCTCCCGGCCCCTTCCCCGCAGCTGGATTTAATGCGGTTGTCTCACAAAATAAAATTGCAAGTAAAAAAAATACAGAGATTAAAAATGAGGGAGGGGAGGGGGGAGGGTAAATAAAAGCGCGGCGGCACAAAGGGAAAACAATTTTGCTCTTGTTTTTTAACTCACAATCAACATCTGAGCTATTCAGGAAGCTGGTGTACTGCCCTCCAACCAACTTCAATTAGGGAATTCAAAAGCAGTCAGACAAAAGAATGCCTGGGAGTTACTGCACCGCACCGAGATATTTTTAGCAAGAGCTGGGAGGCTGTTTGTGGGACACTGCTTTGCTTCTCTCGCGCTTCAGCTTTTGTATTTACATTCACAGGACAGCGAGATTTACTGGGTCAGAGAGAAAGAGAGGAGAAGCGGCACAACTGACGCGAATCCTTTTGCCTCTGATACTCTTGGAAGGTTTTTCAGCAAAGGCTGATGGAGCCCAGACTGAAGCAGAACAAGATTTGCCTCCATCTGCTTCAAAAATCGCCTTTCAGCTGCAATCTCCAGTGGCTCCTTCGGAAGGGTGGTGCAAAGGCGCACGTGGAGCCCCCGGAAAGGCCGGCTCGCCCCCACGCCGGGCAGGGACAGGGACAGGGACAGGGCCGCGCTACCCACACAAAGCTGCAGCCGAATGCGCCCGCTGACCTCTCCCCACCCCGGGTCACCAGATGGAGTGACAAACAGGCTGGGGCGAGCCCCCGGCACTGCCGCACGGAGCCCCCATCCCAAACCCCCAGCGCCGCTCGGAGACGCCCGGCCGCGCCCCAACGAGGCGCCGCTGGTGTTTCAGAAGCCATTTCCTAACGCGGCCGCGCTGCAGCCGCCCTCCCCTGCAGGCTCGGGAAGTGTCTGCGGAGGGGCGGCGGTGAAGCCCCCGGCCGTGCCTGCGGAGGGGCGGCGGTGAAGCCCCCGGGCCGGAGCCCCCGGCAGGGGCGGAGGCGAAGCCCCCGGGCCGGAGCCCCCGGCAGGGGCGGAGGTGAAGCCCCCGGGCCGGAGCCCCCGGCAGGGGCGCGGGGCCGGGCCGCGGGCGGGGGCCCCCCACTGCCTGCGCTATCGGCCGCGCTCCTCAGCGCATCCCCCTCTTCCGCTCCCTCCCACCACTGCGGCAGCGCAGATGGCAGCAGTGTGACCTCGCTGTTCCTGCCTCCTTGTTTTGATCCTGCAGTCTTGATTGTTCAGGCTAATCCCACACTCCCAGCCTTGGCTGCCTGCCAGGACTGTTATTAATGGCACAAAAGCTTCTCATTCCAGCTACTTCTACATCCGCTAATGCTGTTGTTCCCTTCTCTCGCTCCCCCTCTCGCCACATTACAAACTGGAGCTGGAATATATTTTACAAGGGGGGAAAAACCCTTCTCTGATCATCCTCACGCGCTGAAGGCTCCACCAGAATCGTACGGAAAAGGCTCCTCAGCTCCAGCAATAAACACCGATGGAAAAGCAGTGAGACCACCCTGCTCAGCCTATGATAAACAGCACATGGACGTGGGGACTTTCCAGCAATCCCTGAGGGAAAGCCAGGATCCCAGGCAGAGGCCGGCACGGCCGCCTGCAAGGCCTCAGGAGAGCCCAGGGCAGGACTGCCACCGCTGCTCAGTGACGAGGACGGGCAGCACTGCTGGCACGGCACCCCCGGCTGCTCTTCAGGTGGCCCTGAGGCCTTGGCTGCCTCCGCAGGGCCCCCCTGCCCTCCTGGCCCTGCTCTACACAGCAAACACCGAATTCCCGTGACTGCAGCTCATTAAATCACGCACTGAGAGGCAGCTCCATCTGAGTCCCTCACGTACCATTCTCACGGCAGGGCCCAGAACGCCCATGCAAGGCCCAAAGCTGGTTTTGGGTACGTCCCCTGTGCCCAGGGAAGGCTGTGCCCTGCCGGCTCCCCACACTGGCTGTACCCCACCTCCCTCTGCTCTAAATCCCCTCCCCAGGGAGGAGCTGTGGGGTGAAGCCCTGGGCAGGGAAGTTGGACCCAGCGACACAACAGTGGGGTGCAGGGCCCACGTCAGCTCGGATGTGGGGCTGGTGTGGGAGGGGAAGGGATGAGGATATCCACTGGGCCCTTCTGATCTACCAGAGACCAGCCAGCCACCGGCACAGATCCTTTGGCACTGCTGCCATACACCCAGAAAAGTCTGGTGATGTCAGCTGAGCAGGCACCAGCACCACACGCACCACACCGAGGGCCACCAACCACAGATTAGTGAGGTTTGGAGATGTTTGAATTGCGAACACAGCCAGACCACGTGTCCCTGGGACCCTCCCATGGGAGCAAGCCCATCTCCCCATGCAGGTCGTGCCACACTGGGAGCATCACGTCAGCTTGGTGTGTGAAGAAACCTGCCCAGCTTGCAGCCCAAGCTGTCGCCCCGGTGAGATGATTCACCACCCTGCCCTCGCTACTTGTGGAAATGCAGCAAAGAGAAAAGCAGCTACAGGCACATTTCTCCTGATTAGGACAGTCAGTACATTTTTAATAAAGGGCTCTTTAAAGATAATCTCATTTCAGTATTTACACGTTAAACAGGTTACAGAGATCAAGACATAATGAAGTCAAGAAGGAGAGGACAATAAAAGTGTGGTGGGATATTGCAGGGAAGGATCTTTCCAGCCTGTTGGTTTGGAGCACAGGGGTGCTGAAACACAGAATCCCAGAAAGATTTGTATTGGAAGAGACCTTAAAGCTCGTCCAATTCCACCCCATGGGCAGGGACACCTTCCACTACAGCAGAATGCTCCAAACCCCATCCAACCTGGCCTTGGACACTTCCAGGGAAGAGCAGTGAAAGAGAGGGGCACAAACCCATAGCTCACAGTAGAGGAAGGGGTTCAGACACTGGGAATAACTGGCTGTTGCTCATTCACAACAGATCAGCAGCAGATTTCTGATGCAACCTGTACCTCCAGTTTCTCTTCCCTGAATACAGCACCTGCCTGTTCCTTCCCGCTCAGCCAGCGAGCGCAGCCACGTCCCACCCCAACCCACAACAGCAGAGCCCTTGTGAACAGCACACGGGCCTCAGTTCCCTCTCAGACACATCCCCAGTCCCGCCCTACAGCAGTCCCAGCCCATCTCCTGCTGGAGCAGCTCTGCCCAGAGCTCTGCACCTGCTGAGCTTACACCTGACAGCAGCAAAACCTGAAACATCCGCTACCGGCTCCGGTGGCAGCAGTGGAGCTTCATAAAGCTCTGCTCCGAGGCTCTTCACGTGCCACGGATTAACCCTGAGGAATTCAAAAATTCTCCTGAAATGCACAGTATTCCATTTGCTTTATCACAGTGCAATGGCTTGGGGATGGGGGATGCACAAGGTCACCAGGGAGGGACACTCAGTCGTTTGGGATTATTTCTCTGTTGCGCAAGAGAAAATGTTGGTGCCTGTTCAGAGCTCCCATCTTTCACTGCTGAGGGTGCAGGAGACAAAAAAGAGCTTTATTTAAACTACTTGATAGTCACGAGATCAAGCAGAAAAAAAAGAAAAATGTATTTGGAGGGAAATGTTAGTTCTAGAGCTCAAACAGCACTTCAAGTTCCCATTAAATAACTTTGAGCTGAGACAGGAAGCAGAGAAGGCAGCACCAAGTGCTGGATCATGGAGTGCTGGTCATGGGAGGTAAGCAAAGGCACCTGCAGCTGCAGGTACTAAGCTCAGCTGCACAGGAGCAGGGGAGCTGGAGTGTGAAGCAATTGGATTTTAAGGAGGAAATAGTGGATGAGGCAAGAGAGTAACAGACATAAGGGAGAGAGGTGAGGAACACCAAAACAGGAGAATAGTTCGCATTAATAAACTTTTTCAAAGCCAGAAGGACTTGCTGCAAGATCTCAGCAAACAAGTGACAGAACTTCCCCAAGTAAATTCTTGCATTTCTATAGATTCAGACCAACCACAGCAGGTATTTTCAAACCAAGAGATAACTAGAGGAGAGCTTAATCACATATTTACAGATGCAAGGGCTGCTACAGCCACAACCTGAGCTCCTCTCCCACTAGCAATCCTCCTAAGGAATTTGGTACTTTATTTTTGTTAATTTCTTTAGCTGCCACTTCCAGCAGAGAGAGACGCCTCTATTTGTAACTCTCTCAGAAGAAGGGGAGCAGGGTGGGTGTCAGGTGAGGTCACCCCAAACCTGAGTGCAGCAGATGTTTTGGAGGCAAACACCCCCCCAGACCCTGCCCCAGTGCTGGCAGTCAGCACGGCCACGTTTCAAACCCACCAGATGCTCCCAACTTTCTCCTTGCTAAGCTCAATAGCCTGTGTTTCCCACTCCCAACACATGAAACAAGGCTTCTGAGTCCCATTGAAGCCCTCAGCCTCTCCTTTTCTTCTCCCAGTGAATACTTCTTTAATCCCATTAGCTCTGCGAGCGTCCCACCCACTCCCCACAGAATCCCCAACTCAGAGTGCTCTGATCCCAGGGGACTGGGAACAACAAATACTGCTGGGTTTAGGATAAACCCACCCTGATGGTGCCAAGACATAACACCAGCAGTGTCCCAGGGCCCAGAGCATCCCTTCTGTCATGTCCCAATGCCACCAAGTGCTGTTCCCAGCAGGGCCTGGCACTGCCCATTCCCAGCCCTTGGCACTGGTAGCTCATCCTCCCTGGCTCCAGCACACCCACACCTCAGGAATTTTCCTGCACCACACCTACACCTGCCTGCCAACACACAGCACTGGCTCGGGCACCTCCAGCCCCACGCGAGCCTCCCCTGCACACCACTGGCACCACCCGCACCAGCTGATGGCTGCTCCTGCCAGGCTCTCCTCTCCTGTAGCTCCTGTAGGATTACAGGCCTTGAACAACAGAATCCTGAGGGTCTCAAGCGTGCTCTGACATCATTTGGAAAGCACCCCCTCGATGCCTGTAACCTCACAAGGATTTAGGACATCTCTTGGTGAGCTCCCAGAAATCCCAATAGAGACCTGTCCTACATTTGGCTATGACTCCTGTCCTGTGACCCCAGACAAGTTCACATGGGAAAACACCGTGTGTAAAATGTAAAGGGTCACATGATGGCAACACACCTACACAGAACACTCTATCCTGCACCTGGGGAAAGAATTTAATCACCAGTTTCTGCTTCCCCACAGGAGCCAAGGCACCACCTGTGTCCGAAGCACCGGGTCACCTCCTCCCTGGCTTGTCACACATGGCACGTGAGGCTCTGGAGATGGAGAGGCTGTGCCAGCTGCCCTGGGAGACAGCAGCAGTGCTGACCATCCTAGAGCTGGTTTTAAAAATCCCCCTTGTCCAGATCACTGACATTAATTCTTATGAGCTTATTTGGTGTTTAGAGCTGATAAAAGGGATGGGGTGAGGACAGGTGAGGTTCCTGCCTCCCCATCAGAGGGAACAGACACAACAAGGGAAAAGCTGCCACTGCCCTTCCTGAGGCAGCAGCACAGACCAGATGGGTCTTTAAGTAGCATTAAGAGGGAGACAGCTCTACTACATCCAGCCCTTTCCTCCAGGGTTAGAAACTCACTCTCCTTGCAGCCAAGTCTCCCCCACAGAGAACCAGCCTTTGGCTTTTTCCCTCTTTGTTCTTCCCTGCCACTTCCTCCCTCGTGTTTACCTTCCGGACCTGCAATCTCCATCCGGCTCACAACTCCTCCTTCCTTGGAAAGTCTTTGAGATGCACATTATACAAGATACACAAAAATAAATTGGTTTTAATCCTCCAGATTCCAGCACTCCCAAACAAGGATCTTAAGGAGCTTTACAAACAATGGATTAAGCCTTAAGACTCCCGATGAGGTAAGGAAATGCCTCTAGTCGAGGCAGAAAGAGGTGAGTGAGGCTGAAGGCTGCACAGAGCCACTTCAGAGTGCACAGCTCACCTGGTTCCATGCACACAAACATGAGAGAGTCCATCCCTGATCCATCATCAGCCTAGAGGCACCTTTGCCATTTCACTCCAGACTCTGAAACACCTCCAAAACCTTCATCTTTTCAATGCCAAATGCTCTTTTCTACCTTTGGGCATCAGTGCTACACAAAACACTCATCCCAAGAAAAATGACCCCGTGGATGGCAGCCCCTCTGGGTCCTGACATTCACTTGGAGCACCATGAAGCTTTCCTGGCAGCCAGTGTTTGTTAGCAGAGGTGCAGGACGCTTCCAGTGGGCACTCCAAACAGCCCACTGGATGCAACCCACAGGGACAGGCACCTCTTCTTGCTTTGCACATGACTATGACTTGATAGGCACCGATCTCTGCTCTGCTCAGTGACAGGACCCAAGGGAGTGGCTGGAGCTGTGTCAGGGAGGGTTAGTTTGGATCTCAGGGAAAGGTTCTTCCCCCAGAGGGTGCTGGCACTGTCCAGGCTCCCCAGGGAATGGCCACGGCCCCAAAGCTGCCAGAGCTCCAGGAGAGTTTGGACACTGCTCTCAGGCACAGGCTGGGATTGTTGGGGGCTCTATGCAGGGCCAGGAGCTGGACTCAGTGATCCCTGTGGGTCCCTTCCAGCTCAGGATACTCCACAATTCTCTGACTTCGGGTCACAAGCTCTGCAGGCTTAACCTACATTAACACAACATCACTCATTGCTAGTGCACCCAGTCTGCAAAGCCCTCAGACTTCTTCCCAACTAGATTTTGCATACATGTTGTAAACAAGCTTTACATCCTTTTGATCAGCACTACCCGGGGAGGGGGAGGAGACTTCCTGTCCCACTCTGCCACCGCTCGCTGCGCTCGGCTCTCGCCGCCCCATGAGCGATGATGACATTTTCTATTTTGGTGGCTTTTTCTTCATGTATTTGTAGCGAGCGGCTGCGCTCGGGCCCAGCAGTGCTGTGGAGCTCAGTGTGGGTTTTAACTCGCCTTAAAGTGGCAGAGCCATTTGTTGCAGCGTCTCCTCCCTGTGCCCAGCCGGACGCTCCCTGCTCCCCAGCCAGACCTGGCACGCTCCCGGCTCCTCACTTTCCCTGCCAGTCATCCTGGGCAGACATCTTTGCGAAAGAACTTGTTTACAGACAAACCAGGCTGCCGTGTTTTCCTGCCGGTGCTTATCTGCCGAAGATAACTCGGGTTTCTGCTTGCCCACGGGCAACCAGCCAAGAGCTCACCACCGACACCTCCCTGCGCCTCGTGGCCACTTCACGTGGCCAAGCCCTCGCCCTGCTCCGGGAAGTGCAGCCGAGCCCCGCCAACACCGGCACGGGAACGTTCTGCCCCAGCTCCGGCGACACGATGCCGGTGGAAGAGGCAGGAGGTTGGGATCTCCCTCCCTTTGGAAAGGGCAAACGCCCACAGGCTCCAGCGGGCACGGTGGGAACGGTTCGAGCGAGTGGCTCGTGCTCTCCTGTGACTCCAGCTCACCGCTTCCACGTCCTCCCCGAGCCAGCTCAGAGGAGCTGATGAAATCCGCAGGCTGTGGGCAGCCTCGCTGCAGCGCAGGAATGTTCTGGAGTCAGTTACTAAAACTGTGCTTTGCATATTGTGTTTCAAACACTACATGCTTCTACACGCTCCGTGTCAACAAGGGGAAAGGATTGTCAGCCCAAAATGAAGTCCTAATCGGAGCTGTTAGCAATCCAGCAGCTCCCAGGTGCGCTGCGAGGACCCCGCGGGGATATTCCTGCATTATTCCTGCCTTCAGCCCAGCCCTTCCCTCCTGAGAACCGTCCCAGCTCCTTCTCTAATCATCTTTTCCTGGCTGTGCTCCTCAGCTCTGCCCAGCTTGGCTTCCACGGGATCCACAGCCAGGACAGGTATCCTTGGGATGTCCATCCATGAGCCAGGCATTAGGAGCTGGCAGATCTGGGATACTAAACAGGGAGGAAAACCAAACCCAGCATAGACTCCTCTGGGTGAAACCACTTTCAAACTTATAGAAGCCTGGAATGGTTTAGGTTGGAAGGGACCTTAAAGCTCATTCCATTCCACCCCTGCCATGGGCATCGGCCCCTTCCACTATCCCCAGCTGCTCCAAGCCCCCTCCAACCTGGCCTTGGAAACTTCCAGGGATCCAGAAACAAGCACAGCTACTCTGGGCAACCTGTGCCAGGGCCTCACCTCCCTCACAGAGAAGAATTTCTTCGCAATAGCCCACCTAACCCTGTCCTCTGTAAGCTCAAAGCCATTAAATTCAAGGGAAAGCAATTTTTTCCCCACAAAGAACACACTCCATGAAGCTGGGGGTGTGCTGCTCTTACAGATGCTCTATGTGAACCAAAATTTGCTGAAATTATTACAGAAACATTCCACCACCTCCCAAAATAAGCAGCTTTGTGTATCTTTGCCTGGCTAAAGGATGAAAAAAGCCCTGCAGAGTGGAGCACAGTTTCCATTTCCTCGCACACTCCTACCAGGGCTGTGCTCACAACAAACGCTCCGACCTTTCCTCAAAGAAATCTCTGTTTGCTGCTCCTTATAAATTTGCAGAATTTTGGCTCATTTCCATTTCACCCACTTCTGAATACGACACTCCCCACCCCCACACAACTGTTCCTTTCTCAGGGATGACAGGCTATCCAAAAAAATCCCAGGAGCACTTGAGCTCCTTGTTCCCTCCCCGGCCGGCACCGCTCTGCCAGCAGACAAAGGAGCACTGGGAATTTCAGAACAACCTGTTGCAGGAAGCACTTCACCTCACAGTTCAGTGTTCCAGTTTCTCCTGACCTCCAATAATGACATTTTTCTATCCCTCCCCTCACTCATTATTTTCTATGCAATCATTTGTGACACATTTAAATTATTTCATTATTTTCCTATCAAAACCGGAACCTCAAACCCCTTTGGAAGGACACAGTGGCTACCAGCAGATCACCCCACAACCTTGCTCTGTTTTTCCATCGCTGCTGATGTGGTGACAAAGACGGAGATTTTTCAATTTGTTTTGTCCATGAGCCAAAAATTCCTTTCAATGGCCTGAATATGGTGCCTGTGCTGGTCTCTCCCCGCTCCAGTTCAACCCTCGCTTACAACAGCCTCTGCCTACAACACGGAGCTGGCCTCCTTTTGCAGGAAAATAAGGCCAAACCAGCTTGAAAGCATGTTTGGAATCTGGAGATTAATTCCATGTAAACTAATGCATTCAAACCTCTTTGTAGGGCTGCAGCAAGAGCTGGCTGAGCCTGGCGAGAAGTAGGGCAGCGTGTAGGGACGGTGGGGAGGGAGGCAGCCCTGCCTCCAGCGTGCAGCCCTTTAGGAAAGCTCACAACCCGGAGTAAAGCCGTGTCCTGCTCCCCGACCCGGCCGCACCGGGGACCGTCACGCCCCGGCTCACCCGGGGTGACAAAGAGGTGCTGGAGGTGGCAGGAGGGCAGGTCAGGGGTCAGGAGGGCTCCCACGGGAGCCTCTGCCGGGAATCCAGAGCTTTTGTTCAGCAGAAAATGCCGAGAGCAACAAAGCCCAGCAGTGCACGGAGCTGCTCCGCTCTGGGGTGAGCCCCCATCCCTGCTCATGCTCAGCCCTCCCCTCCCCGCTTCCCTCCACTGTGTCTCTCTCTTCTCTCGCTCTGGGAGATAAATTATTCAGGATGAAACCATTTTAAACTCCATTGGGATGCTGAGCAAAGCTAAGATGGGTGGTGCTGCAGAGGAGGCTGCCAGGCCATGACCAGAATCCCAGGCTGCCTCGTGCAGAGGTTCCAAGTGCACTACAGCCCATGCTGGGACCCTGTGCCAGGAAACACCCCAAAATCTCTGAGCACCCCAATCTCAGGGTACCCACCACACCCAGAGACACCTCATCCACAGGACTGTGGGACCCAGGGACCTCCCATGCCTAGTCCATCCACGGCAGGCCCCCCAAGCCACCCCATCAGCCACGTCTGAGCACTAAATGCCCTCCTGCCCGAATTTTCCTCCTGTGGCAGAATATAAAGTAGCAGGAATGAGGACAACTGGGCTGGGTGTGGTCTGCATGGTGACCCTCATTGTGCCAGGGCAGGCTGGTGAGCAACACAGCGGCCTCACAGACACCACATGTCCTTCACAGACACTGCCAGCCATCACAGGTCCTTCACACAGAGCCAGGGATGGAAGGGGAAAGCAGGGCTGGCCCACTCCTGGGTGCCACATTCCTGCTGGCTGACCCAGCAGACGCAGGCTCCCCACGCTGCTGCACAGCTGGGTAGGATGAGATGGTTCCTGTGAGAGGAACGTGGTGCTGAGGCCATGGAGGGGTCCCCACCCACCCCACCCCACCAGGAGCACTGGGCCACTCTGCCAAAGGAACCAGGCAGGAGGACAGCAGCCACCCCACTGCCCTCCTGCCATGGGATGGGTTCCCAGGGAGGTCAACCCTGCTGGGCTTGAGACCACCAGGAGATTGTTCCTACGAGGACTAGAGAGTGCTGGAGAGACTACTTACAAGAGCATGGAGAGACAGGGTAAGGGGAAATGGCTTCCCACTGCCAGAGGGCAGCGTTAGATGGGATACTGGGGAGAAATCCTTCCCTGTGAGGGTGGGCAGGCCCTGGCACAGGTGCCCAGAGCAGCTGTGCCTGCCCCTGGATCCCTGGAAGTGTCCCAGGCCAGGCTGGATGGAGCTTAAAGCACCCTGGGATAGTGGAAAGCGTCCTTGCCCGTGGCAGGGGGTGGCACTGGATGAGCTTTAATGTCCCTTCCAAACCAAGCCATGCCACACTTCCCTGATTCCATGACTACACAAGCAGCAGCACACACAGTCCTTGCACACAAACACCAGTGCAGGGCTTGACTCAGGGCCCCACGGTTCAGATGAATTCAGGTCAAAGAGGAGAACATCAATGAGAAGGTAGGTCAGAGAAGAGGGGGTTTGTGTTGTTTTGTTATTAAATGAGGAGACCAAATAATTAAATGGCCTGGAAAGGATTGTACATTAAAAGTCACTCCAGCACTAAAAATCCAGCTCTGACAGCTCTGGGTGAAGCCCTTTAGGAGTTACCATGGCAGTTGATGCAGTGATTCGCCCACTCACTCCTCAATAATGCTGGATTATTTTTTTAAATGCGTTTCCACCACAAATAAGCAAATGTTGCTGAAGGAAAAAGTCCTTTCTCCCACCATAAACCTCCATCCTTTATCCCTGCCACAAGCGCTCCGCTCGGGAGGAGACAGCAGGTAACAGGGAGCCAAGCCAAACACGCCGCGCTGAACTTCGCTCCCTCCCTCTCCAGGGAGAGAGGAAATTTAAGAAGCAGATTCAGGATTTCAGCATCCATTTCACTCTCCCTCCCCCTCCTGAACTGCCGGGCCCCAACCAGCGATTCAGATGCTCTGTCAGCTGAATGCTGCACTCGCTTCCTCTCCCCACCACCAGCTCAGCAGCACGCTCCACGCAGACGAGGAAGCCAAGGATTTTTGGAATACATCTTCCCTCCTTTTAATTAAGCGCCCAGGTAGAGCCTTCGCCCCGTGAAGCCGCAGCCAGCGCAGCTGAGGGAGACAAGTCAGAGCAAGAAGGGACCCAAACAAAGGAAGGCAAACACGGGCTGCGAGGGAGGAGCAGGATACAGCAGCGTTGACCTGCCCAGCCATTCTTTTCGCAATCAAACCGAGCTCTAGAAACTCCTCTGGCCAAGGGGAAGGCTCCCAACACACAGAGCCACCTCCCTGGCACGGCCCTCATCCCAGAATCACACCGGGAATGAAAACCTCCCAAAGCCCAGCTCCAAGGCTGAGGAATGGCCTCCCACTCTGCTGGATAACCCCCGCTCCTTCCCTGGGGAGCTCTGGGGGCACCCCAGGACCAGGGGCTGCCACAGGTCAGCCCCCACTGCTCCGAGTGGAGCGAGGCAGATGGGGAGAGGGAATAAGCAGCTTCCAGCACTAAGCCGGAGAAGGCAGGACTGAGCCTGTGTGCCCACATGCCGGGGGCACGGAATTCCCAGGGCACGGGTGCCAGAGCGCAGCCGGAACGGGAGCACACCGCCGGCTGGGCTTCCCGCCTCAGCAACACGTACTGCCGGCTGCACAGAAATAATATTCCTCGTTCTTCAGCCAGTAGAAATTATTTGTTACAATAAATACTTGCCCCGAAAGCCTGGAGGCTTTACTAACAAAGCTGGGTTTGCTCCCGGGCTGCCAGGTTTGGGAGCTGCTTTAATCAGCTGGGGAAGCTCTGGGAGCACGTTCAGGCCGTGTGAGCACTCCCAGCAAAGAGCCACTGGTTCCCACAGTCCCCTCCACTCCAACTCTCAGCAACCAAAAATTCTTTACTAGTAAGGGTGGTGAGGCCCTGGCACAGGTTGCCCAGAGAGGTTGTGGACTCCCAATCCCTGGAAGTGTCCAAGGCCAGGCTGGAGGGGGCTTGGAGCAACCTGAGATAGGAGAAGGAGTCCCTGCCCATGGCAGGTCCCTCCCAACCCAAACCCTTCTGGGATTCAGTGATTCTATAACCAAAAGAACTCAAACAGACAGGTTTTGCCACAGTATGAACTGGGAAAAAGCACTCATCACTGTGGCCCTCCAAAGGGCCCATCCACGGAGAGATCTGTGTATCAGGTGGGGGACAGCCACCAGGGCAGAGCGCACTCCAGCCCGCGCCCCACCAGCAGCAAGCCAACAACTTTCCAGATGAATTAAGGGCACAGCATCCGTGGAGCTCCGCTGGTGGAAGGCAGCTTTGTTAAAGTGAAATGAAAGCTAAACCCGGGCTCCGCTCAGCCCATTGTTCCCGGCCCTCTCTAATAGCTGCTGTCTCTCCTCCATCCCTCCCAGGCTCCGCACGCTCAGCTGTGACTCTTTGTGCCTCCCTTTCCCTGCCTTCTGCTTCTGTTTGTCCTTTTGATCTCCAGTTCTCAGCTTGTGTTTTCTGCTGCGTCCCCATCCCCCCGCTCCTGATTTCCACTTTTATTAGGGTGCGAGGCAGCGCGGCTCCGAGGAGGAACAATGCGCCGGGGCTGAAAAGGCTTTGAAGCTGAATTGGGTTGTTTACCCAGAGATTCCCCAATCTCCTCCTGAAATAAAATAGCATTTTACCTCTACCACAGCGCTCGCTGCTTGCTTTCAGTTGGAAGCAATTACAAGCAGCTGATGGCGTGGTAAATGTGGCGCAGGAGCACACAAATGTGATCACTTAAAAAATAAATAAAAATGAAAATCAGACAATTGCAACTCCCAAAGCCCACAGTTTCTAGGAGAAATTATTCTGGAGTCCAGTTGTAAGGATTCTGCTGCTGCAAGGGCAGGTTAAAGCCTCAACCAGCTCCTAAAAGCCCCTAAGAGCCAGCACAGCAGTCTGGGTTTGATACAACTGTGCCTTCCTCCAGCACTGAGCAGGAACACCAACCAGCTGCTTTTCCATCCGAGTTCCTCTAACTCCAAAGCATCACTTCAAATAACACACGCTCCTTTGAGTTTAAATGCTCAAATTCTTCACAGAATCACTGAGGCTGGAAAAAACCTCCAGGGTCATCGAGTCCAACCTGTGACCGTCCCCACCCTGTCACCCACACCAGAGCACTGAGTGCCACATCCAGTCTTTCCTTGGGAAAGGATCCCCTCCAGGGGTGGGGATTCCACCACCTCCTTTAAAGCTGGGCCACTCGGAGCAAATGCCAAGGCAGCTCGGGTCACATCCTGGTGTGGGCAGAGCAGGGAGGACCTGAGCCCCCTTCAGGAGCTGCAGCAGCTCCCAAAGCCAGTCCCAGGGTTGGGTAACTCTGCCTGTAAATGAAGAGGCAGGAGGGAAGATAAAAACCAAACTACCACGAGCTGTGGAGATAAGATTCCTTCGTTGGCTCGCTACCACCCAGACTCACACCCTGCCATGGCAGGACAGGGGGCCCCGAGGTGCCTAATGCCACGGGCAGGGCTGAGAGCCTGGCTCTGCCCGGGGTAAAGAGCCAGCAAGGAGCAAACACCCCAAAACCGGTGTGGATTTCTGAGCTGGGTTAATCACCAGCAGGCAACCCCACCCCCAGAGCAGGCAGCGCTACCTGGGCAGGAAACAGCTAAGGGCAAGGGGAGAGGCTGGGCTTGCACCTCAAAGCAGCCACAACCACCAGAGCTGAGCAGAAATAAGCAGAATATTTCTGGGAGAAGGGTCCATGAGCACCCCAGGAAGGCAAGTGAGGACAAACAGGCCAGTAGGAGCTGTCTCCACTCCCAGCACAGACTGCCACAGGGCCAATTCTAAGCTAAAACTAATTAAACCTCAGCAAAACCTCATGACAAAGGTACAGTTATGTTTTTTCATTACAGACAGGTAAATTTTCAAGCTGACTGACCAAAGAAAGCAAAAACCAGCTGAGGCTGAATTATGCTGCTCCAACAACAAGCTATGAACTTTGTTGTTGAGAGTTCAGGATTTGAAGGCCATGGAGCAGGTTTTGGAGCTGCTAATCAATGACTGAAATGAAAGATGATGCTTTCCATGATGCACACAGGGAACAGAAATTAACTCTCTGCACATCAGGTTTACTTCCTTACCATCACAACATCCTAAAAGATTTAAGACAATACTAAAGAGAATGTAATTTTACACAAAGAACTTTTATGGAGTAAGAGCTCATTTTAAAAAATTTAAAAAAAAAAAATCTACGTGCAAACTCCACAGCTGGACAAAGCCTCCCCTGAAGAACATGGGAAATGAGGTGCCAGGGAGTTCCCAGGCAGCCCAGCCCAGCCCAGGCTTGGCTACTCTGGCCTACTTTAGTTAAGGGGCAGAGAAAAACTCAAGCAAAATTCATAATATTCAAATGCTTAAAAAAAAAACCTCACAGCCTACCATGAAATAGTTGTGGAGATCAGATATTTGCCAAATTTTCCCAAAAAAAAAAGTCCTAAAAAACCTGCCAACAACACAGGGGTGGTTCTCACCCCAGGCCACCCCCAGGAGCTCAGGGCTGAAGGCCCAGCGATGACCCAACATCACACTAATGACCTGTTTGGACTTTGCTCAAGTAACTGCAGTATTTGACCTAAATTCTTTTTAAAAAGGTGCAGAGTGGCCCTGTGGCTCCTCCAACACGCACTGGTCTGGTGACAGAGAGGTGTGGAACCCCCTGTACCAAACAGGTCTCAGACCCCCGGCCTCCCCAGCACCCAGCAATGCCAGCTCCACCACACGGGACACAGAGCACTCAGGTCTGTGCCTTGAAAAGGACAAAAAGGTGAAATTCAGAACCTGTGGGTGTCCAGGGCACATTGCTTACTCCTCCTTTGCCCAGCTGTGCCTCTTACTATTCCTGAGTTACACACTCCCCAGACATTCTCATTTCTCCTCTGCTTTAAACAAGTTTTTATGATAAAAACACACTGATGGCCCTAAAACAGGCAGTCTGGAGAAAGAACAAGCCAGCATTCCCAAATTCAAGCACCCAAACACACCATGCATGTATGTTAAAAACAGGGAATTTGCCAGCGGAGTACACAAAGTATGTCACCCGTTGCTTTGAATTCCCCAAAAAAAAAACCAAGAGCTTCTCATGAGTTGTTTGAAAACAAAACTGTGGATAACTTGAAAACATTTGTCCGGTTACTACAACAAAAATTCTTCTGGTTTAAGCAGCAGCAAGGGAAGCTCCCAGTGAGGTTCACTGCCAGGATTCCAGGCCTGCTGGTGGCCTGGTGCTCCAAAGGTCAGGGGACAGCACAAGGAAGAGCTCAGCAGATCCTGAAGCTCCACTCGAGACGTTTCTCATGAGAAAGATCAGGAATTATGGGCTGCAAACAGAAGGAACACCTGCTGGGCAGCAGCAGCCACCCGGGCTCACCCGTGTCACGGGAAGGGAAATTCTCTGTGCACCTTCCACAGTGAGCAGAACAAGCCCCACCAACCAGGTACTGCTGGACACAGACTGACATCAAGGCAGAAAACAACCACAGCAGGTTTTTTGGGTAAATTATTCTTCCTGGCACATGTGTGATGGCAGCTGAAACCCTGATCAGCAGGCAAGGGGGTGAGTCAGGGTATGGGGCAGGCTGGGAGTAGAGCTCAGCCCATGTGGCCACACTGAGCCCGAGTATGGAAGTTTTGCAATGCCCTTGGGAGCCCAAATAATTTAATTTTTTAATCCATGATGTAAAACATTCACTGTTCACTGTCAGTCATGCAGGTGAGCAGTTGCAAGCACACCAACAGATTTTCAAGGCAATCTGCAAGGCTGCTTTGGTCTCTTTCCGTGTCTACAAAGAGAGCATTCCTGCCTGCACTTGGTATCTCCCTGTTTTCCAGAGATTAAACGCTGAAAAAAGCAAGACTAAAAAAAGAAATCACGACACCGAACCAGCCGACTCTGTAAAACTGTTTCTAAACACCTACTCAGGCAAACCTGCGCGAGAGGGGAGCAAAACACGATCTGCACGCTCAGCCGGGCGTTCACCTTTCCCCTGAACGCCCAAAGGCTCCCAACAACCCCTCGGGCTGCAGGAGACGATTTCTGCTTTCCCTCGTGGATTGATTAAGGTGGGGCAACCCACGACTGCAGGCCAGGGTCGGGTGTGCAGGGAGCCCCCAGCACAAAGCCCTTGCCAAAGGCCGGCGAGGGCAGGGCAGCGGCCGGCACAGCCAGCACAGCCGTGTGTCCTCCAGCAGACCCCGTCTGGAGGCAGGGAGGGAGGGAGGGGGCTGGAGCCGCTCGATCCAGCTCGGGGAAGCCAGATGCGAGGCCTGGCACTGACGCCAGCAGCAGAGCTATTTTTACCCACCAATGGATGTGGCGCCGGAGCAGGAGCAGGAGCTGGAGCTGCTGCTCCTCTCCCAGCTCGCCGCGCTCAGCCGGGCTGGAGGGACCCAGCACGGAATCCAGGCACCATCCGCACAGCACAGCATGAGGTTTTCTGCCCACACCACCTCCAAGAGTGAGTTCCCCATCGGAATCCACAGAAAAATTCATTAAATCGCTTCGCACAGAACAGCCTGAATCTTCTGACCTGAATGATCAATCCTTCCTGCCGTGGTGACCCCTGTCTGCACCCCAAGCCCTTCCCAAGGTCAGCTCCCTCCTTCTTGGACAAATCAATACCACACACCAAATCCATGTGGAACAACAGCAAGATAATAGAAGTTTAACTCTGCTATATTCAAATTATTCCATGCCTGTCACTGGTTTTGACCAGACTTTCAAAGGCTTCTCTTGTTTCTGGAAGCTGAATGCCAGGAATACCTGCTGGAATTATCAGAGCAACACCAGCCTTCCTACTGCTCTCTCCATTTTCTCAGGCTTCCTTCCTGGCTTCCTTCCAGTATTCCCATCTCTTACAGAAGATCCTGTTTTCCTTCATCGTCTGGGTTGTCTCCTCCTCTTCCTTCTCATTGCCACCCACTCGTTTTTTCATCTTTCCCAATATTGTATTTGCTACATCCTCTCTCCCCGTGCCGCCCTGCAAACCACCCTTGAGCCGGGTATGAGATGTGCTGCACATCCTCGTGTCTGGGATAACACCCGGGTCAGGAGCTGTTTTCCCTCGCCCACACCCTGACCGAGCACGTGGCTTCTCCCTGGAGCATCTCCATGCCTGAGAAACTCCCCAGCCCAGCCCCACAACCACGCCACGGATCCACCACTGCCAAGACTTGGCAAACAGAGTTTGCTGAGAGAAGCGACACAAGCTTTTCCTTTTTCTCCTTCCCTTCCTCTAGCAGCATGGACTGAGAACACTACACACAACAGAGAGGTCCTGGCAGCCTCCTCCACACCATTCCCACTGCAAGAACTCCAAGATCACCAAGTCCAATGTTTGACCAAATCCCACTATGCCTGTTAAACCAGATCTAAATGTACCACACCAACTCCTGGTTTTAGAATTCTTCCAGGGATGAGAGTGTGTTAAAGGTACAAGAGCAAACACAAAGAACAACAAGTAACAGTCTGTTAACTCCCTGAGCCCTCACTGGTATGGGCTTCTAAGGCCAGATTCACCAGTGGGATGGAGCAGGACCACAGTGTTGGTTCACAACAGAACCATGGAATAGTTAGGGTTGGAAAATTCACCTTAAAATTTCAACCATCCAACCCCTGCCACAGGCAAGGACACCTTCCACCAGACCAGGCTGCTCGAAGACTCATCCAACCCGGCCTTGAACAATTCCATCTGGAAATTCTCTGTGGAAACTCCTTCCCTACACTCTTGCAGCCACCCCTCGTTTCCCCACAATCCCTCCCTCTGCTGCCCATTCCCCTGGCAGCTCTCCCTCCGTTCTCCTGGGCGTAGCAGCCAGCTGGGAATGTGGAGTGCCCTCGCTCACCTCCTGCCACCAGCATGGCTGGGCCACAGGACGGGAAGGGAGCATCCCGCAGGACGGGAAGGGAGCATCCCGCGGGACGGGAACGGAGCATCCCACCATGAGGCTCCCGTGCCGTGTTCCAGGGGTTGCCAGCAGGGAATGTGGCTGCTGTGCTGATGCTGCACTTGCACTAACGAAATGCTGTAATGCAGCCCTTAAAGTGACACTGTGCTGAGCGCTGTAGGTTTCACTCCCATGGCCGGGATTCACTCCTAGGGCAAGTGAAGAGCATGGAAATTCTCCTCTCTCTCCTCTTTCCTAATGAAGCCGCCAACTGAACTCCTGCCTCTACCTGGGACAAGTTAGAAATGCCAAGATCTCCCAAGTCATGAAAAGTGTTAAGTTTTACTCAAGTCTCAGCTGTTGGGAAACAATTTCGGAGAATCCTTGTGCTTTCTAAAGATATCGATAATTCAGATTCAGAGCCTGGACTTTACCTTTTCTATTACCTCCACTGAACTTTAATTGCACACTTATTCAAAGTTCTGGGCATTTCTATTTATTTATCAGAATAAGTAAATTAGTGTCATACCATTGCGTCCTCTTTAAGATACAGGTACTTAATACGGAAAAGCCACTGGATTCTCCTACAGTAAAGCCTAAAGACCAATATGAAGACCAGCCACACACAAGGTTTTGTGATATCCCAGGCAGAAGATAATAACCCTACTGAGAAAGTTTCACCAGAAAAGAAACACAAAAAAAGAACCATGTTATTCCTGCAAAAGTGACCAGAAGTTCCTCAGCTCCACCAGGGATCTTGGTGCACCATCTCTAAGGGATCAGCTCCAGGCCACCCAAACCCGCGGCCGATCCCAAGGCAGCAGCTCACCAACAGAGCCTTCAGAGGCCTCGAAAAGCTCTTTTCTTCCCTGTCTTCTCCTCACCCCCATTTGCCCCTTTCATATTTAACCCAGATAAGGGAGATGTGAGTGACAAGCGGGCTGGAGCGGGATCGCGCTCCCGCCTGTGTGAAACGCCGCTCTGGAAGCAATTTGTCTTCCCGTCTCATTTCACATGGGAAGCCCATCCGCCAGCGGGGCCGTGCCCCAGCCCGGCCCCTCCCTCCGGGAGCCCGGCACACAAGGGGACATTGTCCCCCCTGAATGACAAACAGTTTTGTGACGCCAGGCTGGAAAGCGCATCAGACAGGTGCAGGGAAGCTTGGAAAATCGGTGCGTACACGGCGCCGCGATTTGGGGACGAGTTAATTCCTAGGGAAAATACACACGGAATGCCAACAATAGGCTGGGAGGAAGCGAGCGGGATGGGGGTGGTGGGGGTGCTCCACACTCTGCCCCTCTTCCCCAGCTCTCCCACCACACGCACGGGCTCCAGCTCCGTCAGGACAGATCGCTTCTCCCAGCGAACCTGGGTTTATGAGCTGTAACCATGGCTCGGCCGAGGAACAAGGACACACAGGCACAGCTTCCAAACTCTAAGCTATTCCCAAAGAAGCAACTTCACTGCCCAACCAGGATAAAGCATGGAAAGCATTTGTAGAGAAGGTGAGAGAAAAACCCCTTTACCCCGAAGGCAGAGCAGCCTTGCTGGTACATTCACAACACAACTCTGGCTCTTTTTGGTGAAGCCCAGTTACAGGACAAGGAGCAATGGCCATAAACTAAACCACAACAAGTTCCACCTCAACATGAGGAAGAACTTTCTTCCCATGCAGGGTGGCAGAGCCCTGGCACAACTGCCCATGGAGGGTGTGGGATCTGCCTCTTTGGAGACATCCCAAACCCACCTGGACATGTTCCTGTGTCACCTGCTCCAGGTGCCCCTGCCTTGGGTTGGATGATCTCCAAAAGCCTCTTCCAACCCTAAATATTTGGTGATTCCTGTCACAGCATCTCCCAGAGCTCTATTTGATCATTTTTCCCTATATAAGGGATTTTGAAGCATAGAAGAGAAAGTCCAGGTAACTGCCAGTACGTGTCCCTGCAAGAACCACTCCAGGCCAGTTACAGACAAGTGACCACACCAAGACACACCAAAAACCAGGAAGCCCAGGCGAGCTCTGCTGTTACCACACCACCAACTTATTCAATTATCTTAAGGTTTTTAGTTGTATTTTTAAATATGCACCAAGTGGTTCATACAACAGAAAACACATAGCCAAGATGTTGAAAACCACAGCTGGTGTACAATAACTGCACCACCTCTAAAGATCACTTTTAAGTCCTCATCACACCCAAGGTTTCATCCAAAAGCACCACCACATCCAATGATTACACCCTCTTCAGCAACCTGCCACACTTGCAGGGAACTAATTCAGCTGGAAACAAATACAGCCAGACAAAAACTAAAATTGTCTTTTTAAAAAATAAAAATTTCTGTCTCTAATGCAGTTCTGACAGGCCCACAAGCAGCTGTACCGGCACAACGGATGGGAAGCATTTAAGCCTGGACTGCAGCAGAAGGAGCTGACATGAAATATCCTTTTTAACAGGTTTACAGAAAACCAAGACTAGTAACAGAAATTACAACATGCAGAAAAGGTCTTAATTCCCTCCACCTCAATAAATATATTTCTGAATTCAACATTTAAGCAGGAAGCAGATCAAAAACTAGACTCAATGAGGTGTTTTTCATGAAAGCCATATGGGAACGCCGCTGTTGGATCGCTGCAGCCGCCCCCACCGGCCTCGCTGCTGCCCAGGACCACAACTTGCTGCAGCAGCTGCACTGACTCAGGCAGCAGAGCCACGCCGGGTTCCAGTCACGCTGCCAGGAGGAGGAGACCCGCCCGACTGGGAAGGACTGGGAAGGACCGCGATCCACCCAGGCTGTTAGTCAGCCCTCGGCACCGCACGCAACGCTCCGGTGGGTACAACTGACAGTCAGACCACTGTAAAGCTGCACTGCCTTGACAAAAAAATAATTTAAAAATGCATCACTACTGCCAGATGTGAAAAATTCCTCCCGTCTGGTTTCCTGGAGGGAGCAGGAAGGGAGGCTGTGACCACCTCACCCCACGTGTGTCTGGGTCACTGCTGCTCGGCTTCGAGCGTTACTCCGGGCAGGGAACACAGCTCTGTGTCTCCCCCAGCCGAGGTGCCCCAAACCCGGGCAGTGGAACAGTACCACATCCTCCTCACGAGGAAGAGCCCCTGCAGGACCCCAGAGCAGGAGTGGGAACGGTTGGTGCCGTGCCGGTAGGGCCGACGTGCGCCGGCACCGTGCTGAGCTGGCAGCCGGCCCCGCTCATGTGCCTTTCCTGGAGCCTCTTCCAGCTCCTCCTCAGGGGAGCCTGCCGGGACAGAGCCTTGCAGCCAGGAGAGCTCCGAGAGCCGCCTCCGCACCGGCGCTTCCCGCAGAGCAGCCCCGGCTGGGGCTCCAGGGCCGCACCCTACCTGGAGGGTTCTGGTGGGACCGAGGTGCTTCAGACACCACCAGGGCTCCCACTTCACCTGGAAAGAGGACTTCACCCGAATCCCATCCACACGGCGCTGTCTGAAGGATCCCACCACGGCAGACACACCTGCCCCACTGTGCCTCGGCTCCCTGAAGCTAGAGGTGCCCCACTACTCTCCCCAAGGAATTTTTCCACAACACAGGATGATATTCCCCAAGCAGCTTTTCTAAAATCCATATTTGTATTCCCCAAGCAGTTTTTTGATGACACCTCTGCAACGTCTGGTGACCAGTTTGGATTTCTACACGATTTTCACAGCTATAATGATCTGTCATTTACAGACAACTCCACAGAAAGTTGTCTTTACATGTTGTTTCCTTTGGAGTTGTTGGTGCCTTGTCCCTCCCAGCACTCAGAGTCTGAGGAACCAAGCAGTTTGGGGAAGTTTCTTTGATAGAATCCTGGAATGGTTTGGGTCAGAAGGGACATTAAAGCTCCTCCAGTTCCACCCCTGCCATGGGCAGGGACACCTTCCACTGCCCCAAGGTGCTCCAAGCCCCATCCAGCCTGGCCTTGGGCACTGCCAGGGATCCAGGGGCAGCCACAGCTGCTCTGGGCACCTGTGCCAGGGCCTGCCCACCCTCACAGGGAGGAATTCCTTCCCAATATTCAGCTCCTAAGTTTGAGCCTGTCACTAAGTGAAAACGATGCTCATCAAGCTGAGCTGCTGTGATGAGTGACCCGCACTCAGGGTTGGAAGATGCACCACAACAAGGTGAGGAAACAGAGCAGGTAAAAAAATAATAAAGGTAGAAGTCAAAGCTCATTTTCACAAATTTTCCCCATCCCTCCTCTCAGCTGCTGGTATTTACCCCCCACAGTTGCCTGGGGGCTTCAAGAAGGACAGACCTGGAACCCTCCACCCAGTTTTTAGGTTTCAGAGTCCTTCACCATCCCTCGAGAAGACAGAGAAGCTGCCTCTCAGAATAAAAGCACTTTCTATTAAACCACAAGCACATAACACTCCCCCATCCATAACAAAATACACAGCAACTTGTTCCTAGTGTTAATCCCAAAGACCAGCCAGGAAGAGCCACCAGCAGAATTCACTTTTCTTCTCAAAGCAACAGGAGCTTGTGAGCTCTGCCCAGCTCTGCTGCAGAGGGTGTGTGCAGAGTGTCTTTGGGCTAAAACACTGCTTTCATGTGTAAAATTTAACCACATTTACACATTAAATACAGTCCTTAGAAGCATCCAGACCAACCAGCTCCCTAGCACGCCCTCCCAGGGAGGTGGGACACCGGAACTGGTCGGGCTGGTTGCTATATAAAGTCTCAAGCATGCTGGGTTCCAGTTTTCATTAAAGATTAAGTCAGGCTCTGCCGAGGCTTAGGAAAAATACTGGAAGTCACCAGTCCTAATGATTCCTCAGGCTGTGAGTAGGAACTGAGTATTTTTCCTAGCGTGGGACTAATGGACACAGAAATTCCCAGTCTGGTAGCTCCTCTGGGACACAATAACAGCAGCACTTTGCACAGGGAACACCTCTCCAGCTGCTGTCCCAAAGATGCCCCTGCAGGCAGGAGCCTTGCAAAGTGCCAAGGACACTTCCAAAGGCATCTCCCCATCCTGCCTGCCATTCCTGGAGAATCCAACAAGGAGGCTGGAAGCAGGGTCAGCCTGGGGAGTCTTGCATCAAGCATCAACACATGCCAGATTTGGAAGGAGCAGGGAAAGGATGGAGCTCATGGCATCATGGAATGGTTTGGGTGGCAAGGGGATGTTAAAGCTCATCCAGTCCCATCTGGGATGGGCATCTTCCACTAGTCCAGGCTGCACCAAGCCCTGACTGACGTGGTCTTGGAGTTCTGGGGTTTGGAGCTCAGCTCAAGGCACTCCAGCCTCCCAACATCCACCTTCCAGAGCTCCTTTTCACCCCTCAACTGCCTCCTCTCCCACAGGACTCTGCTCTGAGATGGAACAACTTCCTTGTTTTCCAGCTCCCAGGAGGTTTCCCGGTGACACGCAGCTCCTGGTGAGACCGAGACTGAAGATTATTTTCTGCCGAACCAGCTGACATTTGGAAAAGTTTAAATATCAAAATTTCCTCCTCTGTAAAAACTGAAAATAATACATACAGAACACATGACATATCACTGGCATTTCACAGCTTGACTCAATCTCCAGTTTGCAGGCACACTCTTCAATCCCTCTTTAATTTAAAAAGATGCATCTAGACTCAAAAAATATGGGAAGTGCCCATTGCTTCCTCACTGGAGTTGTATTAACACCTTCTGTGCCCAGATCTAAAGTCTGTCCTCCTTGGCAAATAATGCTGAGCTTAAATAGCTTTTAAAAATCATTTTACATCAATTAAAACACATCAAGTGTATCATTTCTAGACATCACTACTTTTCCTGCCTGTACAAAAATACAATGGTGTTTAATTCATAAACTCATCTCAGCACCAAGTACTGAGGTTCTCTGACCAGATCAGGAATTGAAGACCCTAAAACAACACGGCCTCTGCACTGTCCAGTTATTAATAGATTTTAAATCTCAATAATTTATTTTTAAAACTCTGCTTTAGTATATATTGTATAGTAACTACTGAAAAAACCACCCAAAAAATGAAATCAAAACATTTGCCTTTGAAAGGAACAGCCCTAATTACAATCACTGGTTTATACAGTCCAAATTTTACTATATTTCATTTATTATTTGTTGCTGTATCACTTTCTTAATACGCATCTGCTAAGGAAGAAACATTCTGCTTCTAATGCTTCTAATGCCCAATATATATATATATATTTAAAAGATTATTTTTTAAGTTATATATATAATTTATTTGAAAATAAATGTTTCTAGAGGTGCCTCAAGTAAAAAATTGTTTAACATGTGTTTTACAGCCTTTCCAAACCCTTTTTATGGTCCTGGAGTCTGGCCACATTTGTGGAAAAACGCAATGTTTCGGCTTCAATTTGTCTGTCATTTCAGTGGGATGGTGCAAAACACTTTAGGAGAGAACACAGCCAGAGTTTCGGCCAGTTTTTCAATTAATATTTGAAAAAAAAAAAAATCACTTTTTTAACAGCCACAGAACTCAACTTCCCTGATGCAAATGAGATCACTTCCCACTGCCGAGGTTTCTTCCCTCGGTCGGAGGTTCAGGTGATGGAACTGCAGATCCAGGGCACAGGGGAACTCCTCCCCAGCAGGAACGTCCCAGAGGGATGGGCACAGGGACCAGCACATGGTGGCACCCCAGGTGCCAGTTTCAGACCCCGGCTTCTTGCCTGCACAAAGCACTCCTGCTGTTTTCTAACACAGCCACGCCAATCCACGCAGAGCCCAGCACCTTCCACGGGAAAAGCGTCTCCGTTCCAACAACAGCTCTGTGTGCCCACCCTGCTGACCCGGCTCCTTCCTGCTCTCCAGAGCTCCCGGGGAGCTGGACGCTCTCCCACCACCAAAAAGGACACCCCCGTTTGGAGTGAGGATTTGGGGGGGCTGGTTTCAAGGGACAGGGCTGCAAAGGGCACACGGACAGCAGGAGAACGTCGGGAATGAAAGGGAGCATTGCAGTGAGACTGGCGGATGTGAGGAACTCGAGGATGGGCTGAGCAGAGGCTGCTCAGGACAGGAGCCGCGATGTGCAGCACTTCCCCGAGCGCTGCCCCGGTATTTTTAGCCTGGTTTCCTGAGGAAACGAGGCCCGGGCTGCAGCGAGCCCCCCGCTCCCGGCACGGCCCGGAGGAAGAGGAGGCTCAGCAGCCGGGGGACACGGGTCCCTGCGGGAAGGTGAGACCCCAGTCAGTGCCAGGAGGAAGAGGAGGCTCAGCAGCCCGGGGACACGGGTCCCTGCGGGAAGGTGAGACCCCAGTCAGTGCCAGGAGGAAGAGGAGGCTCAGCAGCCGGGGGACACGGGTCCCTGCGGGAAGGTGAGACCCCAGTCAGTGCCCGGAGGAAGAGGAGGCTCAGCAGCCGGGGGACACGGGTCCCTGCGGGAAGGTGACACCCCGGTCACTGCCCAGCCTCCCAGCCCGGGGCTGAGCCTGTCCTGCCAAAGCCAGGAGGGGTTTGGGACCAGGGAAGGAGAAGCACTGCAAGGGGGACTCCATTTTACACAACAAGCTGTGTGCTTGTGCTGGTACCAAGGGTCCCAAATTCCTGTGGGATGAAGTGACAGAAGGCTGGACAGGGCCTGGAGTGACCTGGTCTAGGGGAAGGTGTCCCTGCCCACAGCAGGGGCTGGAACTGGAGTATCTTTAAAGTCTCTTCCCACCAAAACCATTCCATGATTCTGCAAAGGCTCAACCACACACATTCCCTATGCTGAGACAGTTTCTCCAGCTTCTCACTGTCCTCCATTCAGAAGCTTCTGTGTCCCCACACCCTGGGGACACCAGTACAGGCTCTGGGTGACAAGACACCTGCCCTGGGGCCACGTTTGCTCAGGTGTGGTGTCACCAGAACTACAGCAGCGGGTGGCCGTGGGCTCTTCTGCCCCACCACCACCATCATCCCGGGGCCACCGCAGCTGCAGATGGTCACAAGTGATTTACTGTCACTTTAAAGCTCCCTGCAATCCCAAGTCAGCAGGCCAGGCCTAAAATGTGCTATGTCAGTGGTTTCGGTAGAATAACAGCACATCACTTCCTTGGGGAACTGTAAAAACTGACTCGCTCTCTACACAGAACCCTAAAAGCAAGAAATCACCACACACAGCAAGATCACGGTAACTTGTCACTATGGAAGAGTAAACGGGAGAAAGGCAGAAAAATTCAAAGGAAAAAAAGACACAAAGAAACAGATCAGGAGAGTCTCTGAGCCGGAGGCCCAAAGGGTCACCTCTGCCAGAACTCAGATGTGGTATTTGAGACAAAACATTTTGTAATGTGGTTATGCTCTGAAGCATTGAAATGCTATTTAAAAACAGTAAAACACTGACTAGGAAGAAAATGTAAGGTGAGACTGAAGGTTTTGGAAATGGAGAGCATCCTCTGCAGTCCCTGGCGGGGGAGCAGGCAGGGAGGGACAGAACACCCACAGCCCAGCCAGCTCTTCTCCAACCACTGCTCAGCCATAATCAGCTGAAGAGAAAAGCAGCAAAAATTCTCCTGTCACACCTGAAAATATAAGGTGTTCCTACCTCCAGATCCACCCTGCAACACCTGCATGAGTTAAATATATAAAAGTGCACTCAGCTCCTGCCAGGAAGGAACTGGGATACCTCAGGTGCACATCAGCCTCTTTTGGGGTAAGCTCATCTACTGGCTCAGAGGAAAACCCTCACAGTCTTAGAAGATGCCCAAACTTTGGTTCTTCACCCTGAAAACTGGTTACAAACAGGTACTTTAATTATTAGAGAAATGGCCTCACACTCCCAGCACTGGCTGGTTGGTCCTGTCAGATAAACTCCATCTCACACTGTCAGTGACATTTTCCATCCTCTTCTCGGCCTCCCTCTCCCACCATCCCCCTGAATGCCCAACCAATCCTTCCCCAGGTTTTCAAGCCCTACCACAGCTTGTTTATAATCCCAGCTTCTTGCCCGAATTGAGAGACAAACAGGACTTCCACTACACCCTGCAGTTCTGCAGCTCACAGAGAACCTCAATTAAAACAGTAAGTTTTTAAACACCAAATCAGATGTAAAATTAAGTGGACAAAGCCATGAAGAACCAACCAACCATCTAACATAGAAACCCTGGAAAACAGTTAGAAACAATACTGTACTACTTAAAAAAAAAACTTCCAGAGCTTTCTGTAGGAAGGAGGAATCACTATTATCAGTCCAAGGAAGAAATGAGAAACTCGTTGTCCCCAGCTAGGGAGGGGAAGGGGGACAGTATCTGGCTGTGACCTCAGCGTGCTCCTGGCTGGGAGCTGATAGAGAACTGTCCTTGGCAAAGGGAAATTCCGTTAGCCAGCACAAGGGAAGGGCCAGGGAGCCCAGCTGGGTATCTGTGCTCGAATAAAACCAGTCGTTACCCCAACATAAAATCACTCAGGGAAGGGACACCACTGTCACTATCGCCACACCAGCACCAAACCGACAGAGTCCCAACGCCCCTAAACAGGGCTGGGCCCTCACAACCCCCAAAAACACTTGGAAAGCAAATCCAAAATATAAGGCAGGGCACGCATCCTGTTTTTCTGGAGCTATACAGTTTCTCAAGTGTTACAAAAATGGTTTGCCACTGAACGAGCCAAATGTATTGGAAAGATGGAAGCAGTGCCTGGGTGCAGAGAAGGTGTTTTTAGCACGCTCGGGCCAATTAAGATCTCCAAGGTTTCCAAGCACTCCCCTCCTCATAACCCAACAGAAGGAAACTGAGTTTAGCAACTTATTTAGGGTTTCATTTGCTAATTTGCAAAAACAAGGAGAAATCTTCTCCTGCTCTCCAGCATCTTGTTGGGGAAGCTCCTGCCAACACGCGAGCGTCGCTGCCAACAGCTCAACCCGGCGTGACCCAAAGTTCTCCCGGCGGTGCCGGCGCGCGGCTGCGGGAACGCGGGGAGGGAGCAGGGCTGCAGAGACAGCCCGGGGGGTTTATCGGAACCCTGACATCACAGCTGCTGCACAACGAGCCCAGCAAAAAAAACACCCCGCTCTGAGCCAAGCTTAAACCAATAAGCCAAGTTTAAACCAGCCAGGGCTCAGGTAACGGATCGGCGACCCCGTGGTTCGCGCTCGAAAGAAGAGAGCTGCTCACGTGCTGCAGAGCTGCAGCCAATGAAGCCTTTGGGAAAGCAATGTTTTCCTCTTTCCCCTCCACACAACTCAAAATGCTACTTTGAGATGACTGTTCTCGGTTTTACACTGATGAGAGCTAGGTCAGAGCCAGCCTTGGAAAGTTTTACTCAGCAGCAGCTTTAGAAACCATAAATTATCTTTAGACTAAGTTTACATGGTCCCCCCACAGTGTGACTGCCAGCTCCAGCTCTCAAGGCTCCTTTTTAGACACCACAAAAACTCTCCAAAGACCAGCACAACCTTCACCCAGGCACAGAAGGGCTGAGAGATAATTCCAAAATCACCCTTGCTAAGACAAGCACCAGACTAAGGCTGAATTCAAGATTAAGCTTTAGCACTTTCAACCCCAGGCAGGGCCAAAGCTGCAAAACCTGCAGGGGAGCACAAACACTTTGACTTCCAACACCAGGAGGTTCAGTTCCATTGGGATGCAGGAAAAAACCAAGTACAAATCAAGCAAAGCTGACTATTTGTGGGCTAAACCTTTAAAGCTTAAAACTAAGATGACTTCAAAAAACTTCATTTTTAACTGTTTTTGAACAAACCTAAAGCCAAAGAAGGTAATCAAAACTGTTTTATTAGCTAAGGGGTTTCTTCCCTCTCCTTGGGTCTATCACAGGGACTTGGCAGAAGCTTCAATTCCCAAGAATTTTAGATACAAAACCTGGGAAGAAAACCAGCAGATCCATTCCCCTGGAATGACTGTCCTCACATTGGGATGCTTGTGGAACACAGAGCCCTAATCCAGGTTACAGAGGGCTGTTTGGAAAAGTTTAAATACCAAAATCACTAATCCAGGCCTGCAGCTTCACACCCTCACAATCACAGATCAGACCAGGATGTTGGTCAAAAAGGAAAGCAACAGGGGAAACACAACCATTTAAAAGGATCAAGTCTGAGGATAAAGAAAGAACCCCAATATTTCATGGACTGGGACACTGCTTTGGCCAACCCTCTCCAGCACTCACTGACAGCAGTCCTTTGTGCCACGGGGGCAGATTTCCCAAAGCCAAACCACAAACATTCTGGGATGGATAGGGTCTGACACCGAGGTGTCCCCGTGGCTGCAGCAGGGGAGCAGGGATGGCCCTTCCCGATGTCATCCTGTGCTCCAGGGTGGCCCAGGACAGGAGCCACAGCTGCCTCTGCCTCCAAGAGCAGGGAACACGAGGGAACACCAGGGAACACCAGGGAACATGGGCACCGCTGGCTCCAGCCAGTTTGAGGCAGCCTCTCGAGCATGGCAGCGTTCGGGGACAATTCCAGCAGCAAGGCAGATGTTGACTCAGGAGCTGTCACTCACAGGCTAAAGTGAGAACATCTGCCACTCTCCTCTCCAAGCGAGCCACTCACGGCAAGAAAATTCAGCACAGAAATCGAAATTCTCAAATAATGTCTCCAGGGCCACAGGGGAACAAAACTGACACAGTCCAGGGCATGGAGGTTTTGGAGATGGCTGGAGAGGTGAGTGGCACCTGTGAGGGCTCCAGCAACACAGGCACTCCCACTGCCCTGATGTTCAGCCCTGAGGTGACAGCATGGACTGGGGTGTATTTATTTAAGCCAAACACAAACCCTCAAACGATGTCGGGATCAGAAATTAATGTAAGGTAAGGGAAAATCTTCCAGACAGCTGAGAAACCCCTGCTGGGAACTGGAGTGAGTGCCAAATTGTGACAGGAAAGATTAATACTTCCAGAGGCATTACCACTACAAAACATCTGAGGGAAGAATGTTTTCCAGAATGTTTCCCCCTTCAGAGCCAGGGTTGTTACCTGCCACTGCCTGGAAAAACTCCTGCCCAGGTATTTTTAATGCACATTCCAGCACAGGGCAATGGACTTCTATGCCATATATCACTGATAGGCAAAAATTAAGATATCCTAGAGATAAAGTCCAGAATGTTCCAGAAGTTTCTCCAACTGGTCTCTGCACACTGATGACACCTTCATTGCTCAACGTCCAAACTCCAACAAATCCCCTTCAGGCAGGAGTTTCAGCAAACACCAAGCAGAATCTGTAAACTTTATTATCTAAGGAAAATGTCTGAAAAAAAGCCCTCAGAACATTCTTTCTGCCCATTGTCAGAAAATTCAAGCCCTCGGCCACATCCCGTGTTCTCATTTTCTTGCACACTCTTTCATATCTGGTTTTGGCACTGCCCCTACAAGGGCTTTGACTGTGGATCTGTCCACACATTCCAGCAATAAATGACACTAACTGGAGTCATTCTTTAAAATATCTGTCAAATATAATTCTTTCAGTGTTTCGATTCTCACTGACTTGCCCCCACAGAGCTCGGATGAAGTCATAAATTATATGTTCTGCCACTCAATTTTCCCTGATTGTTTGGTAGAACCTCTCCACTAATACCCAGTGATCACCAGCTACCTCATGGCTTAAGTGGTTTCCAATCATGAAAGATTTATCCAGTGTGACTCCCAGTCAATCACAGAGACCCTGAAATGGCTATCAGGCTCTCTCCTCAAGACCACAGCCGAGCAGACAGACTCCAGAGAGGAGGCAAAGGGATCAAAGTGCTGACTGCAGACACCCAAAACTCACAGAGAAGCTCCAACAGCTGCCTATGAAAATAACAAACTACAACACTCTGTGAGGAAGCCAAAGGCTCTGAAGGGCCCTGGGTCACAGCACGTGCAGGGAGCCCTCCCAGAGACCCAGCACGGAAATTCAGAAGGGCTGTTTGCTGGGAAGACACAGAATTCACAGAATCACTGGGGCTGGAAAAGACCTCCAAGCCCATCGAGTCCAATCTGTGATGATCCCCACCTTGACACCAGCCCAGAGCAGAGTGTCACATCCAGTCACTCCTTGGACACTGCCAGGGATCCAGGGGCAGCCACAGCTGCTCTGGGCACCTGTGCCAGGGCCTGCCCACCCTCACAGGGAAGGATTTCTTCCCAATATCCCACCTAAATCAATCCTCCTTCAGCACAAAACCATTCTCCCTCCTCCTGCCAGTGCCTGCACTCTCTGTCCCTGGCTCAGATGCATTATCCAGATGAGAATTCCCTAAAACTCAGCAGCTACCACTCCAAGAGACAAGTGGGATGGAAGGGACGGCTGACAGCAGTCGGAGCGCGCAGGAGGTGACACAGCAGGTGACACCAGTGCCAGCTGGGCAGGCCAGGGCAGTGCCCACACACACAGCTCTGCTGCCCAGAGCTGTCTGACTGCAGTGTAACACAGCAGCTTCCCACAGCCACGGGGAATTAATTGCTCCAGAACCAAAACTAGAAGAGTAAGCACAATTTATTTTGCCACATTCTTAAAATGAAATAAGAAAACATTTAAACACTACAGCTTATTTAGATAATACACACTGGAAGACATCTTTTACCGCTGGCAGCTTGAAAGAAAAGAACATAATTACAATTCCAAGCATGAAATGAGCTCTCTTCCACACATGCCTGAACCGAGCCTGACTGTTCCACCAGCTGTAGTGAATCAAAGCCGGCAGAATTCGACAGAAAGGCCCGAGAAGCAGCAGCTCTCTGTGCCTTTAACCTGTAATTGAATGGCACCTGGATCCGGCAGGGCTGCTGGGGTTTAGCAGTTGCAGATGTGCAGCTGCTGTGGTGCAGGAGCATTTGATCTCCCTGGAATGCAGGACCCGAACAATGCATCTGTGTGCTGGCCCACCCCACGGCCGGCTGCGGGCCCGGGGGACACATAAAAGCCAACATTATACTGCAAGGGAAAAGAAAAAACCCCAGCGTGAGCCTGACTGTTGTTTAACTAGGAGAAAAACAATAGCAGCTTTGGTGGAAGTGTGTGCCAGAATGACCAGTGGCCACTTCCAGAGACATTCTTTGTTCAAGTGCTTCCACACTCCCTCCTTCACTGGCACCCAAAATCACAAAGGTACCGAAGGGGCTGCTAAGCCCAAACCCTCTGCACCTCCTGCTCCTCACAAAGAACAGCTCAAACAGCTCCAAACTGCAGCTCTGGGCATTGTGTCCACACTGAGCCAAGTCCAGAGCCTGCCCATTTGGGAGGCACAGTGTGACACAGTGGCCACTCATCACAAACCCCATCACTTCTCTCACAGGCTGCAAATCCTCACCCTGCACTAGGACAAACAAGCCCAGCTACCAGCCCTCTCCCCAGCCCCAGCTGAACTTCACCCACAGCCCTGGGACAGCCCCCAGGCTGGGCTGCTGTGTCCCCCAGAGGGGCTGAGCTCCAGGAGCAGCTGGCACCTCGGGCTCGGCCACCAGCACCACATACACAGTGCCACCGTGTCCCTGCAGCAGGGCAGGGACACCAGCAGAGCTGAACAACGGCAGAGAGACAAACAACACGGGAGTGAACGCTGTCAGACTGAGAGAACTCCCAGCCTGAGCCTGCGTTTGAGCAGAGCTTTCCATGAGAACCGGATTCTTGCGAGAGGAGGAGCTGGGAGAGCTGCAGCCAGGGATTCTGCTGGGCAGCCAGGGGAAGCCCATCCTGGAGCCTTATCAAGTTATCCATGCAGTTATCCTGACCTCCAGAATCACCCCTTCAGGTACAAAACACTGAGCGCTGCTCTCAGAGAAATATTCCTAACACGACCAAGAAAAAGACAGACTGCCACTCTCAGCTGGAAGAAGTGCACACAGATAATTCCACAGGCAGGCAGCACCACAGGGATAGGTGCAGCCTTCTGCTGGCTGCTTACAAGGTGAAAGAGAAGCAATTCAAATAAAGAAAGAGGTTTAGATCACTTTTTTATCACCTCAGCTGAATTAAAATGCAATATTGAAATTGCAGTAATTTCCATCTGCAACTTTAGCTACTCCATTAAGCTTCATATAAAAAGTTTAAAAATAGGAATGGCTACAATAAACTAAAAATCAGCAAATCTGACATAAAACCACCAAAATTATGAATATCTATATAAAACCACACAAATGTTAGTGCACGTTATATATATATATATATATAGAGATATATATATATATATATATGTGCAAAATCACTTATTCTGCCTGCAATCATCCCTGCTACAGCAATCTTTCCTTCTCCGTTTTTCAACCCCAAAAGGATTACCATTTCTTTCCAGACAAGAACTACTGCCAACATTCTGGAGGGCTGAAGTCCAAACCACACATAGTTCAACAACAGCAGAGTTGAACAAAAAGGAAAACTGAAGCTTTTTTTATTTTAATTATACCTTGTGAAAGTATGGCTGAGCAGGGGGAAAAAGCAGTCCAAGTCATTGATTAATTCCAGAGTAATGAAGAAAGTTCACAGCACACTGCAATATATATTTTACTAAGTTCATTGGATTTATCACCAGCTTTTAATGGCTAAACTGGAGGTGGCTCTCCAGGAAAACTCCCACTGCTTGAATTCTCACACTGGAATGGCTGGGAGTCCCCAGATTAATAATTTTACAGGCAAGGGTTTCATAACTGGGTCAAAAGCAAGGGGATGACGGTACAAATTCCTCCTCACCCAGCAGAAAAAAAGCCAGGATCAAGCTCCTTTCCCAGGGATCCCCAAGGTTTTAACAGGGAGAAAAATTCCAACTTTGCAGAATTGCAAGATCCAGCCTCTCTCATCACCTTTTAATGAAGCCGTGCCAGGAGCATGTCTGGAATTCTGAGCCCGCTCTCCCCTGAGCTGGCAGCACCAGCAACAGGAGGTTTTCAGGAACAAAAACATCTGAACCTGCATCGGGGGTGAAGCCATGAAGAATCCCAGGAGAAAAAAAAAAGACTGAAAAAGAGCAATTGGGAACTAGGGCTACTCCAAGGTACCTGATGGATCCTTAATGCTGAACATTCCAGTGCTAAAGCCATGAACACTTATGGTTTTAACACAAATTGTCTCACTCCTCTGCCCAGGACACTCTGTCCTCCTTGTTTATATCCAAGAGTTGTTCCAAAGAAATGGATTAAGGACTAGAAAAAAAAATATAGAGTCCAGGGCTTTCTTCATTCCTCAGAGCTACTGTAAATTAAATATTAATACAGAAACTATTTCTGTGAGCAAAGGAAGCTCAGCACAGGGAGATTTTTTTTTTTTAACCTCACAAAAATATTCACTTTAAAGTGACACCTGACCTTAAAGCCACCACATCCTCCAAGGCAGAAGCATCAGTGGCAGCACAGGATTCCTAAATAAGCTGTCCCTGCTCAAAACCATACAATTTGTATGGAAACAGCACAGAAAATCACTATATTAGAGGGTAATTTTAATACTTGAATATAATTATTTAATTCAGCATTACAAAGGGGTCAGTCTCAGCCTGGGGCAGTGTCCTGGAGGTATCCAAATTACAGACAGAAGCCCCAGAAGACACCACCAAGAGGTGATCAAACCCACAGCTCACCACTCCACTGGCAGCTTTCAGTGTGCAAACCATCAGAGCTGAGCTTTATGGTCACATCCTTTTGCTCCAGAGCCCAGGGGCCCTGGGAACGAGCACTGAGGAATAGCCCTGGCTGGGCCAAGAACACATCCCTGGAATTCCAGGCTGCTGTTGTGCCCAGCTCTCTGCTGCAGCTATCCCTCCTGAGGATCTCATTAATCCTCTGCCCCATCCTGGCCTGGGCTCACACAGACCCAGCTCCCAGCCCAGAGCCCTTTCACAGGGATGGAAAAAGAGATGGAGCGGCTCTGGAGGCTCCTGCAGGCAGAGATGTCCATCCACATTTCTCTCATGGAGTCATGGAATGGGTTGGGAGAACCTCAGAGCCCAGCCAGTGCCACCCTGCCACGGCAGGGACATTTCCACTGTCCCAGGTGCTCCAAACCCCAGTGTCCAACCTGACCCTGGGCATTCCAGGGATCCAGGGACAGCCACAGCTTCTCTGGGCACCTGTGCCAGGGCCTCACCATCTTCCCAGATAACAATTCCTAATTCCCAAATCCCATCAGCCTTGCCCCTGGCAGTGGGAGCCATTCCCTGTGTCCTTTCTCTCCATGCCTTGTCCCCAGTCCCTCTCCAGCTCTCCTGGAGCCCCTTCAGGCCCTGGCAGGGGCTCTGAGCTCTCCCTGGAGCCTTCTCCTGTCCAGGTGAGCCCCCCCAGGTGTGCCAGGCTGGCTCCAGCCCTGGGGCAGCTCCAGAGCAGCACTGGGCTGAAAACCTCCCTGGGCTCCCTGCAGACCACGGGGATCAGCCCCAAGGACAGCCTCCAGCTACAGGAAACCCAAACTGCACTTCAGCTGGAATTGTGGATGACCTTCAAGCAGGGGACACTTAAAAATACATCTGCATGTGCACACAGAGCTGTGGGTGTTTTAAATGCTTTCCTACCTCAGCGAGCTCGAGGTCAAGGGAATGAGGGAGGTTTCTCTACTCTATATACTCGAGGGTTTGGCTAAATTCATCTATTCAGGTTCTCCTTATAGCACTAAATAACCAAACACTGCAAGGAGAAAGAGAGGAGAATTTAGCAAAGGAAGGAGAACTCAGCTGTGTGACACCTTGCCAAAGGCAAAGCCCAGAGGAGCTGCTACCAGTTGGTTTAGACAGAGATTTCCTTCAGACTCTTGTAAAAGCAGCATTAAAAATGAGAGGAAGAAAGGATTCAGGACTGGGCAGCTGCTACATCCAGCTGCAGCCCTGACTGGTGACAGGAAAAGAATACATGATTATTTTTCCTCATTATTTGTTTCCATGTTTTTATTTTGTCCAATTATTTACTACCTGTTGCTATTTGATTTTGACTTCACATAACTTCCATGTAGCATCAAAACTCTGTAATTATGTTAATGAACATAATTTACCAGACAATAACAAGTAGATTCTCTACCAGTCTCTAAGGTTACTCAAAATAATCAGAGAATCAGAGAAACATGGAATATCCTGAGTGGGAAGGGACCCACAAGGATCAGCCAGCCCAGCTCCTGGCCCTGCCCAGGACACCCAGCAGGGATCAGAGCTGCCCTTCCACAGGAATTCACAGACAGGACTCAGGAGCAGAGTTGATTTATTCCTCTATTATTACCCCAAACCTCTCCTCAAACCTCTCCAAAGTTACAGTTCCAAAGCAAAGCTCTCCAATGGATGTCTCTCCACTATCTTAAAATAAATTTCCCTGAGTATTTATTTCCTACATTATCTTCAACCCAAACGTGCATTTCTCTTACAAAAGTTAATTCCAATTAAGAGAACGCTGAAAGGCTTCCTGCAAAAAACAACTACAGGATATTGGCAAGACTACAAGAATGAGGTAAAAACTACTGAAGACAACAAAATAATTTTCTTCTGACTGTGCAACATAAAAAGAAAGTATATTTCTCATATGACACCAGCAATAAGTTTAGGACCAGCAGAGAATAACCAGAGCTATTCAGCGCTGACCTTTGAATCCCTGTACTGTTCAACAGCTGAAAAATTATAAAAAAGGATAAAAATTCTCAAAATCAGAGAACCCCTCCTATCATACCCACTCACATCCATCAAGTCGATCAGCTCCTCTCATTTTTCCAGTTCCTTCAAGTATTTGTCACCTCCAAACTGGAGGTGCCACATGCACGTGAACACATCCAGTTCTCCAGCTGCCCTCCCATCCTTCACCAAAGAAACTGTGTGTCAAGACCTCCAGGAAATTCAGAATTAAGGTTAAAAGTTCAGCAAGGAAACCAAGGACAGTCACAGGGGACGTGCTCTGAAAGCCACCCGGCTCTGCCCCACGGAGTCTGGGCCTCCCTGCAAGGCACACAGCAAGTTTTGGGGAAAACTACAGCTTTTCCCCAAATCCTCTGAACCCTGAAAGCATTCACATTTCCTAAGGGCACACAAGGAACTGATGGCTGTATTTTCACACTGTTGTACACTAGGACGAGCCCAGACACACAAACTCCATCAAAATCCAACCATTGTTCTTTCCAACCAGACAAAACCCAACTTCTGCCACTGGTGTAACGCTGGGAGAGGTGGCTGTCAGCTCGACAGAACCCTCAGGCATGCACTCTGGAGTTTGTTTCACAAAATAATGCCTGGAAAACTCAACTCCAGTGACACAGGGAGAGTGGAAAATCTCCAACAAACAGCAGGCCTCAGGCAGGAAAGCCATGGAATTATGGAGTGCTTTGGATTGGGAGGAACCTTACAGCTCATCTCCACCCCTGCCATGGGCAGGGACACCAAGACCAGGTTTCTCTGGTGTCACCACCAGTCCCTGGGCCCTCCTGCCTCAAACACTACCACGGTTACGTGGTATCAGTTCATCTGGGTTCTGCAGTTTGAGCCTGGGGTGAAACCTCAGCCTGGGATAACACAGGGTACCTGCAGTGTCTGTGCCTGTCCTGCAGTCACTGCTGGTTTGGTGTTCCCAAACTGCCCCCCGAGATTCACCAGCACACCCTCACCACAGCGCCAGCCCACGGGGACTGCTAATTCACTGGGGCAAAAATAAATGAAAAACACGACTCCATGACCAATTTTACTTGCAAAAGCAAACACGGCATCCGTTTACAGTGGCAATTTCCCAAAATAGCCTGTACACACGGCTGCTGTCCCCCTCCTCTGCGAGGTTCATCCAGAAAGGGGACGTTCCACCAGCACATTCCTGGCTGATAAAGGAGCCCCATGCACCCGGGCCCCCAGAAATAGCTGCTGTGCTCCAAAGTAACCTCTAATATCGATAACAACAGGGATTTAAATTTCAAATAAATTTAGATGAAAGATTCAAGTCAGTTCCAGCACCGTGGAGATGCCTGTCTTCCATAATGAAGGAGCCCATAAAAATAACAAGGGAGAAGATTTACACCCAAGCTCCTCCAAAATAAAAAAAACAAGGAATGAATTACTGATTTTTGCAGCTACTTAGTGGTAGGAACAGATGGTTCCAGGCAATAGTATTGACAACCTCCCAAGCTCCCACCCCCAAAGGTGAGCTGCTAAGGCTGTTCCAAATTCAAGAGTTAAAACCATGGCAGCTGAGCCGCTGCTCTGGGGGAAGCTCAGCCAGGCCCAGGGCTCCAGAGCTCCACTCTGCCCAGTGCTGCTGTGCCCAGCTCTCACCCGAGGGCTGTGCCTTCCCAAAAACCAGAACACCAAAACACCCGAGGGCTGTGCCTTCCCAAAAACCAGAACACCAAAACACCCAAGGGCTGTGCCTTCCCAAAAACCAGAACACCAAAACACCCAAGGGCTGTGCCTTCCCAAAAACCAGAACACCAAAACACCCGAGGCTGTGCCTTCCCAAAAACCAGAACACCAAAACACCCGAGGCTGTGCCTTCCCAACCCCGAGGCAGCTCCTGCAGCCTCTGCCCGGCCCGGGATGAGCCAGGGCTGTGCCAAGGGGAAGGCAGGGATGGGTGGAACAGCTCTGAGGGAAAGCAGAGCTCTCAGTGTTTGTCCACCAACCCAAAGCCACTTCTGAGGCCAAAGCCAGGCGTGTCAGCTTCCCAAAACACCCGGGCACAGGCAGCAGTTCTGGGAATTCCAGCCCCCGGGAGCCTCTGCCGTGGTGGGCACAGCCCATGGCCCCTCACTCCCTCCATGTCCACAAGTTCCTGCAAAACACCCAAAACCTCCCCTGTCCCAGCTCCTGCACGCCTCCAGCAACTGGAAACAATCAGCCTGCCCAGTCACAACCCAAGATCAAAACACTCCTTAAAGCAGTAACTTGCTAAACACAACCCAGCTTTGGATTTCTGGAGAGGTCCAGCAGGGATAACACTCAGCAGCAAAAAAGACTGCTGGAACACCTGAGTGACCTCAAGCATCATGTTAAGCCAGGAAGGAATCAGGCTGAGCCAGCAGAGCTCGGCCCTTGTTTCCCTGTTGTTCCGAAATCAAAGCTGTGCCAAGAATTTAGCCAAAGGAACAGAAACATTGCTAATGCCTGCTGCCCACCTCCACACTCAGCATGGAACCACAGAATGGTTTGGGCTGGAAGGGCCTTAAAGCACCTCCCACCTTCCACAAGAGCAGGTTGCTCCAGGCTCACCTTGAACACTTCCAGGCAAGGGGCAATCCAACATTTCAGACTTATTTTTCAGAATTGTTTCCTGGTTTTGTCGGGAGTCCCCTTCCAAGGGCCATCAGTGAAGCAGATCCATCACTTCTGCCTTTGCTTGCAATAACCATTTCCCACTTTTCCACACGTGTACGACAGAACCAGGACCAGGCTGCACCTCCCTGTTTGTGTCACACATTTGGGTGGCTGATACAAGGCTTCCAGGAATTCACACTCTGGGTCTCCTGTTGCTGAACACCTGGGAGCCACAATTCCCACCTCGTTGCCACCTCACAGGGGTCCAGCAGCTGACCTGCTCCTGGACAATGACTGTCCCACCTGAAGATGCCCAAGCCACCGATGCATCTCCCTCAGCCATTCCCGTGGCAGGCACAATTCCCTACACACAAAAGCACTCCCCTCGCTTACAGAACTCAGGATTTGAACCTCAAAACCCCAGCACCACCACTACCTACACAGAAGGAGAGGGAACAAGAACGTCCCAAGCTTCATTCCAGAAATACAACGAGAGAGCCTGGTCCTCCCTGTGGGCCTTTGGCCTGCGAGCTCTGGGAACATCTTGCACACCTCCTGCTGCCAAGAGCATCATCTGCACTTAATCACAGCACGATGGACACCTCTGGAAAACAAGGATTGCAGCCATATCGTGTGTCACGCTGCCACTTCACTCCCCAGCCAGTGTCACTTCCTCAGGGTGGAGGCCACAACTTTCAAGAGCTGGCCTGGGTGCTCTGTGCAACACCCATAAATAAATAAAACCCTGGCTCACCACCCCACAAGCTGCCCCCCAGCACTTTTACTTTCCCAAGAGGTCACACCCAGCAACACCGTTGCACAACAATGGAAGCAGGAACCGGTCAAGAAAGCTACAGATCCCTTCCCCAGAAACCCAGGTGTCTTCTCTGTGAAATAACAGGCTGGCAGGTACTGGAAATGATGATCCTGTGCACTATCTGCTTGTTTTAATGAACTCGTTCCTAAATGAAACCCTAATTTTTAAGTGTGCATTACACGTTAGCTGATATTAATCTACAAAATCATAACCCAGAAGTGTGCATTTTTCAGTGTACATTACATTAGCTGATATAAATCTACAAAATCCTAACTCAAAAGTGTATTTCTTCTAGAAATGAGGATTTTTCTGGTCACAATATAGCCCCTCAGAGAGTAAAATTACTCAAAACCAAGAAGATTCAGAGAAAAAGCCCAACCAACCATTTTGCTTCTTTTCAAGCAGTTACTGACATGGTTTTCCCTAGTTCTGAACACTACAGGAAGGAAAAAAAGGGCCATACTTGGTTGTGGGCTGCTCTCACCAAGAACTCCCGTCTGTGCCATGGTGAATAAATGGACCAAAATTACACCCAACGAACAAGTCAAGCAAGACATTTTTCAAAGCAGCCCCTGCTCAGCTCAGGTCTGTTCATTAAGGTGCTGCATTGTGCTCCAGCTTGGCTTATTAGCAGTGGAAAGGTCAGGGAAAGTGAATTAATGGAAGTGCTGCGCTCTCCAACATCTGACATGCAGGAGAGGAGCCTCCCTACCTACACTGCTCCTGAAAGGTGCCTTCAAATTGAGGGCATGTAGGTGGCACCTGCCAAAAGTGCCATGTGAATAACGTTGGCAATTTAACAAATTCTAGGAAAATACAGAGAACTGTAAAAGCAGCAATTCAACCACTCAAAGCAAATGCTTGTGCTGAGATTACAGTTGAAAAAGCAGCTTTTTCACGGGGACAGGGGAAGGGATTTAAAGCTCTTTCCTGTAGGTCTCAGCAGGGTTTTGTGTCCAAAAATTCAAGGCTTGTTTGACCCACAAAGAACTCCAGGCTCACAGTTAAGCCATCTCTGCTTAACCTCTGCTGGCAGTGAAGATAGGGGTTTAAAAGTTAAATTTAGACTGTGTCCCTCCAGTGCCATCCGAGGGACCAGAACACGGCCACACAAACACCGACTGCTCCTGGGGGCCGTGCACAGCCACCCCACACACAGGGAGGACACAGCAGGAGCTGGGGGGTTCCCCAGCAGCCCCACTCCCCTTGCCAGGCCAGCAGAACAAACCCAAGCTGGCTCTGGTGAAACGTCCCGGGCAAACTCGCACCTGGAGAGGCACCCAGCTGCTTCATGGAGCCCCCAAAACCTCTGCTTTTCCACGAGGAAGGGCTCCAGCAGAAGTCAGCAAACCCACAAGCCACACAGCTCTGCTTCTTTAATGCTGCACTGAACCAGGGAATTGCTTGGGTGGGAAGGACCTCAAAGCCCATCTCGTTCCCCCCCTGCCATGGCAGGGACACCTTCCACTGTCCCAAGGTGCTCCAAGCCCCATCCAGCCTGGCCTTGGGCACTGCCAGGGATCCAGGGGCAGCCACAGCTGCTCTGGGCACCTGTGCCAGGGCCTCAGCACCCTCACAGGGAAGGATTCCTTCCCAATATTCCATCTGACCCTGCCCTCTGGCAGTGGGAAGCCACTGCCCTTTGTCCTGGCACTCCACCCCTTGCCCAAGGTCCCTCGCCAGCTCTCCTGGAGCCCCCTGAGGCATTGGAAGAAGCTCTGAAGGTTTCTCCAAGGCCTCCTCTCCCACAGCTAAACAATCCCAGCTTTCTCAGACTATTAATTCCCCTTGTACATGGCTTTCCCTCACACCAGCTTCTCAACCCAAAAGCCAACATGTCCATTTGCCAGGACCCCATGGAAAGCTCTCCTTGGCTCCACCATGACCAATGCCCTAAAGAATCAATGTACACTGCACTGCCATGGGATTATCCTCCAGCCCCTCTCATCTGGAAGGGGTAAGAATTGAAACACAGGGGGAAAAAGGCAGCAAGCTCAGAAGAACACTTCCTGCAGAGAAATATCTTCCTGGTGGAACACTGAGCTCAGTTCCCCCCGAGCAGTAAGACCTACGAGCCGCACGCGAACACGTTTCAGAGCACTAACAGAAAAACACCCAGCAGTTCAGTGAAGTCACGTTCCACCTAAACAACGCTCCCATTATTGCAGCATCTGACTTTCCGAGGACAATTCAATCCTGGCAGCATGTATTGTAATTGCTTTTCCACTCCAGGCCTCGGCTGTACAACCGTGCCCTTCTCGGGAGGTCAGAGCGCGCGGCTGCAGCTCGGAAAGCAATTCTGTTCCTCCTTCATCCCTTTAATCCCACACCTGCATATTCATTAGCAACTCCCTGAAACACCACTGCCAAAGCCACCAGCAAAGCTGCTGCTTGGAGAAGGCCTCGACCCCTCTGCTTCCCCGGGAAGGCGTGGGGAACACGCGGTGGCACCGGCAGCTGTGACACTGCTGGGCTGCACTGGAGTCACCGATGGCCAGGACAAGCCCAGTGTGCTGCAGCCACTCCTGCTGCCAGCAGCAAAAAGAGCAGCAAACACCACTGCCCAGAGAAGCTGTGGCTGCCCCACTCCTGGAAGTGTCCAGGCTGGACAGGGCTCGGAGCAGCCTGGGATAGGGGAGGGGGTCAGAACAAGATGAGCTTTAAGGTCCTTAAACCCTAACCCAAACCATCCCATGACTCTGTGATGACTTGGCCTGCTTCAAGCAAACCCTACCAAACGGGGCTGTGCAAACACACCTGGATTTGGGGTCAGTTTTTGTTATCCTGGTTTGAAAAGGACAGTTTGCATTCAAAAAGTCAAACATCACTTACTCCAAAACTCAGAAGGAAAAGCCTTTGTCCCCAGCTACGAAATAAAACAGGCAGCAAACAGCAACCAGCCTGATTTATAATTGATGTCAGGGCTGAGCTGGGTTTTTCAGGGCCCTGCAGAGCTGCCAGGAAGGAGGACAGAGCTCCTGCACACGCCAGGAAAGGGCTCACACCTGATACACTTTAATTACCTAACGACACCAGAGAGTCACCGATGCCTGCTCTGCTTTGTCTTACTGTGAAAGGCTTCTCCTGCTATTAATATTCACCAGGGGAAGCTGAAATAACATCTTGCCTGCATCTGAATACTTTGAAATTATCATGACCACACTAAACACAACGATTTTTTATTTTTTTTCCTCCAAAATCCAAAGACAAAAGACACTACTCAGCCTGCAAAGGCAGGGCTGGACTACACCGAGCAGCTCTCCAGCAGCAGCCTTCCTCTTGCTGACAGCCTCATCACAAATAATCCCACTGCAGCCTCAACCCAGAGGTCAGCCAAGGACCCAGGGCCCCAGGGCAGGAGCCACGCTCTGTATGATCCACTGGGAGCCTTCTCCATAGGATTTCTGTCCGTGCTGGGGTGACCCTGAGCCCTGCACGGCTCCCCCCGACAGGCACTGCCCGGCTGAGCCCACCCAGCTTCTGCTCAGCTCCCACCACACCCAACCACCAGCACAGCACAGAACCCAACCAGAACAAGCCCCTGCCTCCAGCTCCAGCCACACCATCGGGATTTCCAGGACAGCACCAGCCTCTCCCACCCGCTCGCTCAAAACAGAGGCAAAAATCTCATTTTTCCCCCCTAAGTTCCGCTCTACGACAGCCTGTTATTTCTGCATCTGTTAGTGCTCCCAAAAAGTTGAATCCTAACATTGCATCCAACTCTAGTCTCAGCAGATTGGGAGGGTTCTCTGCCCAAAATGAAATGTAGGTGCCATCTGTTTCAATTAGGCTAATCACAAGGAGACATAACGCTGGGAAACTTAAGAGACTTTGGGCTTTTTTCAAGACATTTTGAAAGCAAAGAAAGAAAGAGGTATTATTTAATAGTCAGCAGTCAGCAGCACCAACAACGAGCTGCACAGTCTGCTGGGTAAACCTGTGCTGGAACTGCCCACGCAGGAAAGTTCACTTTTATTTCACTGAGGTCAGAGAAAAACTTGCTATATTCAAAATTATCTAAAATTAAAAAGACATCTCAGGACTACAGACAACTCCCAAAATATTCTTGGCTTGTACCTTTTCCACAGAACTTGCAATTTTTGCTTTCAAATTTCAGAAAATAAAGAAAAACATTTTAAAAAGGCAAAACCAAACAGTCCAACAGAGACACAAGCACTTGTGAGGGAATAAACCAGAAATTTTGGACAGAAGCAAAGTCAATATTTACCGATTCCATAGTTGAAAGCTGTTCTTCACAGGACATATATTAAAATCCAACAGAGGTGTGTCCCAAAAACACTGTGTAATCTGAAAAACACAGGGATTTGTTCATTAGAAAAATTAAAACAAGTGAATTTTATTCACAACACGCACACAGGATTTGAGTCCATGAAGGTTACCAAGTACAAACCCCTGCCTAATCCACAAATAAACTTCCTGATAACAACTCTGCACAAACAGGAATAAAGGAAAGAGTGGAAGCTCAGCCAAGCATCCACCTTCTTCCATAACTTTCTGATAATGGCTTTTTTTAAAATCACCTGCTTCAAGGTTCCTGGAACCGTGTGGGTGGGCTTAGAGGCACTTTATTTACAAATGAGGGTGTGTCACCCCCCCAAACCCAGAGACAGGCAGGGCCAGAAGGAGCTCCTGTGCCAGGAATTCACCTTCCCCAACAAGCCCTGTGGAATTATCCACGGCACAAGCTCTCTCTTTCCAAGCACACCTTTGCTCTGAATAGCACTGGATCTATTACAAAGCTCTAACTTGACTTTTTTTTTTTTTAACAGCTCTTGCTTTACTTTCAAGGATGTTTTTCCAGCTCTGAATTCCCAAAGTGAAATTTCTGATGCAGGGCAGGAACCAGCAGGAGCTCTCAGCACCCAAGGCAAAGGGGAATTACATTCATTAACTGGCACACATGAAAGGGCTGGCAGACTCCAAGCCCAAAACCTGCACTCCTCACAGTTCCCAAGCTGGAGGAGCTCGGTGGGATGGTGAGGGACCCACAGGTATGGAAATGAGCACCCCGAGGCACTGGGAGCACTGGGCCTTCCCCAGTCCCAGTGGGGTTATCCTGGTCTGCTTCAACAGGTGAAAGGGTGAACTGCCAGCCCCACGTCCTGCTCATGCCAAATCCCCAAAACCCCACATTCCATCCAACCTCTGAGCACTGCAGAGCACGCCGAGGGACGCAGTGACCAACCCCTGCTCCAGCTACAGTGACAAAATCTGAATTTCTGCCCTTGCAGAGCTCGTGACAATTTTATGCTTTACCGCCGCTCGCCACCTTAGGAACAGCTTCTCTGCTGTAGCTGGATTTGGATTGCAGCTGCTTTCCAATGGGATGGTTCCTTCCAAGAACCATCCAGGAGAGACTCTGAGGCCAGCTGGGACTGACACACAGTGGAGGAGATCAGGAACCCTGGGAGAGCCTTGTTTGTTTTGGGAAACTTTCACTCCCCAATGAAAAGCCAAAGGGAAGATGTCCAGATGAGCAATGCAGCTGCATCCAGGGCAGAGCTGCTTCCAGCTGGGCTGAGGGAAGTCTTGGGAACCTCAGTGAAAAGGAACAGGCCAAAATAAACCCCAAAACCCAGAGGAAGATGTGAAAGCCCAGGGTCCTGACTCAAAGAAAGGAATCCTGCAGCAGGTAAACCTCTCCAGGTGAGCAAAATGGAAGTTTTCTGGCATTTTTCTTTGAGAAGAGTAAAGGAGATACAGACACATGACTACCTCGTGGATTTTTCCAAGGCCAAGGAGTCCTGGGGCACTGAGGGATCCCCTGATGGGAAGTGCAGCCCTATGGAGCACGATGGTAGTGCTTGCACAGCACCTTTTCCAGCAGGATTCCCCATCTCCTTTCATCCTCTTCTCCATAGTAACAGCCACATCACTAATTAGCATTTCCACAGCAGTCAGAGAGAAACTGGGGGGAAAACAGCTCAACTTCCAACTGCATTGTCTGGGAAGGCAGCAGTGCTGCTTGCTGACAGGAGTGACTGCCACAGAAGGATGGAATGGTCTGAGCTGGAAGGACCCCAAAGCTCATCCCTTCCCATGGGCAGGGACACCTCCTCTAGCCCAGGCTGATCCAACCTGGCCTTGGCCACTCCCAGGGATGGGGCAGCCACAGTTCTCTGGGCAACAACGGTGACCAACTGTGAACAAAATTACCAAAAGGCCTACAGAAATCACTCCCAGCACACTGACACACCATTTTCAAGGTCTATTTACAGCTGCTTGCTGGCCCACATACAGCAAATTTATTCATCCCTTGGCTCACACATAAACATACGTAAAGTATCCTAACGCTGAAACAGCGACCACACGTGAGCCAAGTCACTTTCACAACGAACATGGCACCATTTTTTAATGAAATTGTTATCAAATCACTTAGGAATGCAGCAAACCCTCCAGAGGGAGATGCCCAGCACAGCCTCACTGGCTGCACGTGGTCGGGTCACTCACACAACGTTCCTGTTGCACGGAATCCAGCATTTCAATTTAAACCCAACTCCACTTCCAAAAGCCACATCACAATTAATAAACACATCTATCCATCCCATTTTCTTAGCTTTAGCTGATGAAAATGTATCACCTCCCAAAGTATTATCCCTGTCCTTGTCCCTCCTGGGAGCCTGCAGGGCTGACCATGGACAACGCTCCAACCCTGCTGAGCTCGTGGTCCCTGCACAGGAGGCACCTGCAGTGCACCACGAGCACTGGTCTGCCTTGAAATGGTCACACAAACACCAAATAATCAAGTGCTCAAGGTGCCCAGATTCTGCTTTAAAACAGGTTCAGTCTTTGGAGACTTGGGATACTTTATTTTCTGTTAACGCGAAGCAACTTGGAAACTCTGGGCAAGCAGACAGTTCCACCAAAATAAATATAGTCTACATTTTCCCACCAATTCGTGATCTTAACACTGACCACGGGATCCCTCAGCACCTCCCCAAATCAGTGATTCTTGCTGCACCCACACACAGACCAGGACTTCACATTCAGAGCACAGCATGCAACTTCTGCCAGCATTCCATCAAAAAAACTGGGAATTACATCATTCAAACCTCCTTAATAAAAGGGTATCTTGTAACTTCAAAGAAATTAGTACTTGAAGATGGAAAATGCTTTAGAATCCCAAGCTGTGACCTGAAAAATACTGACATTAGCTGCAGACTCTTCACACCAGAGCTGCTGGGATGTGGCAGCAACACTAAGTGGTCCCAGCAGCGAGGTGGGAATTGGCTTCCTTGAAGGAATAAACCAGTTCTGGGCAGATGCAGAGTCCCCTGCAAAGATCTCCATGAAAAACGTGTTTGAGATTCGATGATTTCATACACCTCAATGTTTCCAAATTTGATCAATAATGCAGAGAGGTTCTGTTTAAATCCCCATTTTACAGGGAGCAAGAAAGAAGCCACTGCTGCTGTCTCATCCCAGGAAATCCAGCGGCCAATGTCCCCACAAATGTGTGCCTCACCATTAGAGTTTCTTTGAGGGAAGGAGTTGTATTTGGACCCCAAGTCAGACTTGCATCAATTCAGACTTTACAGGGATCCAGAACTGAGCAGCCTAACGGGATATCAGAGACTGAGATTCTGGTTTAGACCAACTTCTGAATGGAAAAAATCTCTGGGGAGTAAGAGAACCTTTTTCCACAGCACTCATCTGCTTCCCTCAAAATAATTCCAGGAAGAGGCAGAACTTCAATAAGGCATCTCTCTGAGGGCTGCAGTGAGAACACCCAGGGGAGCACCCAGACCCACGGAGCTCCCATTCTCAGATAAGCTCCACTGCCTCCCATACAGAATCAGGGGAAACCAGCACAGCAAACTTGGAGGGAGGGGAAATTTGGAAGTGTTTTCCAATGCACTCCATAGGCACAGCTCAGCATCTGCCTGCACAGCCTGACAGAGCACAGCCAGAGCTTTCACCTGCTGAAATGGGAAAAATGCTTAAAATCCCACTGTAATTCCAGAACCTGAGAAAATGGAGACTGGGGAGTGGGAGAAGAACCCATAAGCAGCAGCATTACAAACCCCACAGATAACTTTCATAAATATCCATCCTTCTGCTGAAGTTTGGGGAGAAACGTGCCACCTACAAAGCACAAGGGCAGAAATCTCTGAAGCTCTGCCCAGCCCATCCCAGGGAGAGCCACAAGAGCCCTGCCCAGCACAGCAGGAAAGCTTTCCTGGCCCCTCCAGGGATGGACAGGGAACACAGCTCAGCAGATTGGTGGCAATTTCCCTCAGGAGCCTGGAAAAGCACCCCCAGACCACTCCATGCAGCTCAGGACTCTCTAGGAAGAGGAGGACAGAAGCAGTGCTGCTCTGTAGATCTGAAGGGAGATAAAAAGGTGTTTCCAAGAAATCCACGTAAATTTGAGATAAATACCCCCAGCAGCCTATCAGGGGCTCCCAGCACAGCCATCTCCAGCACACACACAGAGCAAACATTCACGTTCCCACCCTTTCCAGAGAGATTCCCAGCACTGGGGTGAGCTCCAGGACCTGCCTTTCACTACAATTTATGAATATTCCCACAGCAATCACAACCCAACTATGCTCAAACAGCAGCACCTACTCAAGTGAAAAGCCAAAGCACACAGAGGATTCCAACAGTCCTAAAAAACCCCACCTTCCAGAGTGTTTGATTGTGACAAAATTGTAGCATCAAGTAAAATTTAATTAGATGGCTTTCGGAACGAAAGTAGGTGATATATTCTTGAAGTTCCTTTATTTTGCCCTGCAGGTAAGATGTATGCTGAGATCTACAGTTTTTAAAGCTTGTGTTGTCTGTACTACTTGATAAAAAAATATAAAATAAGCCAAGAGTGTCCTCAAAAACACAGACACTTGTGTGGGCTGAAGAGCCCAAGGTTTAATTTGTCCCACTGCAATAAGCACAAAGGGCAGGAGAGATGTGATTCCTGGGAAAACAAATTGTCCTTTAAGAGTTCTAATTGAAAGTCTGGCATGGACAACGCAGTCCCTAGGAACTGGGGGTTGACAGAACCCCAAATTCAGGAATGACCAAGTTGTTTGGAGATCTCCAGTGAATTAGGGGAGGTCAGAATCTGAGATGGCATCACAGAATCACAGAACGGTTTGGGTTGGAAGGGACCTCAAATTTCATCTTGTTCCTGCCCCCACCTTGGGCAGGGACACCTTCCACTAGCCCAGGGTGCTCCAACCCCATCCAGCCTGGCCTTGGACACTGCCAGGGATGGGGATTAAGCTCCAAGATGCTGAACCTCACTGACCCAGTCAAGGCAAGAAGGGTGGATGTTCTCTGGAAATAAAGCTGTAATTTAAAGTGAGCTCACAGCTGCTGCCACAGCTCAGGCTCCTCCTCCTTCCCATTGCTCCTAAACACGAGTGAGGTGGGACAGACGCATCCTTGCCCTCCCCAGACTGAATCCTCCCTGTGATTTCACCACCCAGTCCTGCTCAATTCCCCCAGCACCTCCTCCTAAGGGAAGCAGGAGGTGAATGATGCCGCCAGGCCACAACGAGCTCCACTTCATTTAAAAGTGAATCTGCATTTCTTACTCTGTGCTCAGTTTTAACACATCGAGAAAATACCATTGTTCCAAAGAAAAGAGTGACAGACAGACACATTTGTCACCTTTGCAGCCCCAGACATTTGCATCCGTGTAATTCCGTGGCAAATTGGATCCAGGTTACTATTAATATCTGAACTATTTCCTTTCCTTTCCAAAGGCTGATTGGTGAAAAGGATGCAAGCATCCCATTTTAAAGCACACTAATTAGCCAAGGAGGAGTCAAGGAAGTCACTGCTCAGCCTTCGAGAACAGACAGGCTCCCTCAGAGAGGGAAAAACACAGCAGACATCCATGGAGTGGCTTCTGGTTGGATTCTGAGCAGGCTGAACATCGCCTCCCCAGCCAAGAAAACTCTCTGTGGTGACAAGAATGTTACAACCAGACACTTCAGCAACTCAAACACAGTTTTTTAGGAACACCCACACACCCAGGTATGCAGGATCTGACATTGTTACCTGGCTGGACAATCCAGGAGGTCCCAGAAAGCAACATGAAAAATGTAACTGTAGAACGTGCTCAAGTCTGCAATTCCCGAGTTACAAGTGCCTTACAACCACCTCAAATTACACAGCAAAGAAAGAGCTGAAAGGAAGCACCTCCTTGATTTCCACACAGCATCCGGCAGCAGCAGGCACAGGCCTGGCAAGTTAAGGTCAGAATACAAAGATTCCTTAAAAATCCCACATACATTGAAAGCACCTACAGCTTCCACTGATCTTTTTTCCTTTCTATTCTAAGCCCTGAACAGGTTTAAGCAGCAGTTGTCATCATTAAAGAAGCTGCTCCCCTCCCACTTCCCATTCTCCTGAGCAAGGAGCATCCTGGCGGCAGCAGCAGGCACAGGTAGGGAAGGAGCAGCAGCTGTCTCACTCAGGGTGCAGAAATCCAGGCTGGAAAGGGTGCGAGGAGGGCACAGGCCACCTCAGCCACACGGATCAGAGGGCACTGCTGAAGGATGAAACAAGGGAATACAGGAATAAGCAATAGTGCTAAAATAAAGAAAGTCAGCTGTCTGTCTGTGCCCACTGAGTGCCCCAGCCGCTCAGAGGGGCTCGAGGGATGCAGGCTCTGCCCCTGCTCCGCTGCTGGCACCCAGCTTCTCCCTGAGGCACTCCAGAGCTTGCCCGTGGATCAGCTGGACCTGCCAGTCCAGCAGGAACCTCCTGGGGCTGCCCCGGCCAGCGCTCCCTGCTCGGAAGGGCCAGGGTGGGGGAGCCTGCCCCCGCAGCAGCACGACCATGCGCCCCGGGAACGGCCCCGAGAGCCCAGGAACAACCCTGCACCCCAAGAACGGCCAGGAGAGCCCCGGGAACGGCCCCGAGAGCCCAGGAACAACCCTGCACCCCAGGAACGGCCAGGAGAGCCCCGGGAACGGCCCCGAGAGCCCAGGAACAACCCTGCACCC
>VWZV01005201.1:351740-367245 GCA_013397155.1 Irena cyanogastra
CGAGAGCCCCGGGAATGATCCTGCACCCCGGGAACGGCCCCGAGAGCCCCGGGAATGATCCTGCACCCCGGGAATGGCCCCGAGAGCCCCGGGAATGATCCTGCACCCCGGGAATGGCCCCGCACCCCAGAGAGGGCACAGCCCTCCCCTCCCACACGGGCCATCCAAACAAACAGCACAGAGGGTGGCAAGGAACACGCTCAGAGGACAAAAGGACGGAGTCAGGATTAAACCCAGTCCCTTGATCCCTGGCCAAATGGCCGGCCCATAAGCCCACGCAACTTCCAGAGCCAATTTAAAATGCTGAGTGTGGTATACTTTAGGTTATAAAATCATATTTAGACACACATTTTGAAGTGTTCTTTGCTCTGCTGGTGGCTAAAAACAATTCCTTTGTCATCAAATCTTGCTTCGGCAAGCTGACGTGACGTTTTTAACTCAGGAAATAAGATAATTATGGTTCAAGGTAAACAACTACAACTGTGCATCATAAACAGTTTCTAATTTTAAGCCTGAGTCCCTCTAATGCCATCCATATTTTAAAGACAGTTCCCTTACAAATGGTTTAGGCTGTCTGAGCAGCTTGTGACTGAGCCTGTGCTAATGAGCAGCAGCAGAGACAGCACACCCAGGGAAAACAGAGGCTGGTGGAGCAGGTGAGCTCCTGTGTAAACACCACAGGATAGTTTGGGTTGGAAGAGACCTCAAAGCCCATCCAGTGCCCCCCCCTGCCACAGGCAGGGACACCTTCCACTGTCCCAGGCTGTTCCAAGCCCCAGTGTCCAGCCTGGCCTTGGGCACTGCCAGGGATCCAGGAGCAGCCACAGCTGCTCTGGGCACCTGTGCCAGGGCCTCAGCACCCTCACAGCCAAAACTTTACTCCTAATATCTAATCTAAATCTTTCCTTCTTTCAGTTTGAAGCCAGTCCTCCTTGTTCTGCCACTCCAGGCCCTTGTCCAAACTCCCTCCCCAGCTCTCTGGGAACCCCTGTATCACTGGAAGGGGCTCTAAGGTCTGCCCAGAACCTTCTCTTCTCCAGGCTGAACAAGCCCGGCTCTCCCAGCCTGTCAAGGTAAGCCAAACATCAAAGAGGAGAATACACTCTGAATCTTAAATAGCTGCAGAGGCAAAAGCTGTGTCTCTTGGAACAGGAGAAAACAAAGCGCCGAGGCCGGAGCTACACGCGCTTACGCAACCCTCGCTGGAGTCACGCTGATCCCAGACCTCAAACGCCCCACTGGCACCAACAGCAGCAATGCAAGTTGCAACTCGTGAAGAGAATCAGCCACTGAGCTGCTCAGCACCAGGCAGCAAACGCAGCCCCAGCCCCTCCGTGCTGTGTCGGAAGCGGCCCCCAAAATACTGCCCAAGTCACCTGGGAGCAAAGGCTGGCAGCAAAGAGCAGCACCCGGCTGAGCCTGCAGCCAGAAAGGCTGGAGCACATGGCTGGAGCTCCAGGGAGGTGTGGAGGGGATGAATCACTGCGCTCAGAGGTAGCAATAACTCCAGGAGTGCTCTGAGGTGTCAGCCTGGCAGGCTCCCATTCCTCCCCATCCCAGGAAAACCATCAGCACCATCCCAGGTGCTGAAGTACAACCAAACGAGCCCAGCTGGACGGGGCAAGGTGGCAGAGCCACCCAGCCCCGGTAGAGACAAAGCATGCTTACAGAGCTGTGCCGGAAGAGCCAGGAGTGGTCACAAGCATCCCGAAATCCAGCGGTGGGAACGCTCCTGCAGGAGCCTGGACGGCGCGGAGGAATCACGTGGTGGAGCCAGTGCAGCCTGGGAGAGCTCGCTCCTCCAAAACTTTTCCTTACTAAACAATTCCAAAGCACCCCACCCCACTGCTGCTATTGTTGTCAGAGAGGGAATTCCAAGCAGAACAATGATTTCCACTACATTTTTCCACTGCAAGAAGAAAACTGGTAACGCTGCACAGCAAAAATAAAATTTCCACAGTAGTTCGGCCAGTACCACAAGTCTCCTTCCTAAAGGGAGCAGATTAACGTGCCTGGAGTCTGCTGTGCAGCACAGATGTATTTTTAGCTCCAAGGATCCGAAGGCAGCGATGTGGTGGAAGCCTCCCAGGCTGGAGCTAGCCATGGGAGGTTCATCCCTCCGCACCCTGGAGAGGGCAGCTCATTAAGAGGCTGCTCAGAGCAGAAGGAAACAATCCACCCATTCCCTGAAGAAATCCCTCTTCCCACGACTGCACAGAAGGCAGCTCCTCTCATCTCCCCACCCCCCAGAGCTCATCCCGATTTGCACCATTCTGGGGAACAGCAATGCATTAAAAGTGCTCCTGACTCCCAGACCTCTGGCACCATTAACAGAGATAAATTCAAAGCCGTGCTCATGGCACAACACGGGGATGAGGGGCCCAAAGTCAACCCGAGTGTCCAGGAGACTGAAAGGAGCAGAACAACAGCTTGGCTCTATGTTTTACCTGCAGCTAACACTTTTCTATCAGTACTGCTAAAGCAGCATTAGCTGCTGTCCAAACCCAAGGGAGTGAACCTGAAAAATGTCACAGAATGGTTTGGGTGGGAAGGGATCTTAAGGCTCATCCAGTGCCACCCTTGCCACGGCAGGGACACCTTCCACTGTCCCAGGCTGCTCCAAGCCCTGTCCAGCCTGGCCTTGGGCACTGCCAGGGATCCAGGGGCAGCCACAGCTGCTCTGGGCAACTGTGCCAGGGCCTCAGCACCCTCCCAGGGAACAATTATTTCCCAGTATCCCATCTAACCCCGCACTCTGGCAGTGAGAAGCCATTCCCCTTGTCCTGGCACTCCAAATCCTGATGAAGAATATCCTCAAAGTGAAGCTTCCAAGGCAGCCAAACACCTCAATGGCCACCAAAGCCTCTCTGCTCTCCTGGCTACCGTGAGCCAATGGTTAACCCAATTATCAGGTGCAGGAGACCATTCCCAGGCCACAAAAGGTGACTTAGTCACATTAGCTTCTACCTACAGCAGTGCCATTCATCACCAACCCTTCAGGGACACACCTTTGGGAAAAACACCTGGCAGGTGTACAGGGATCACTGCCTCAGACCCAGGAGTCCAAAAATGGAGTAAAACACAAGCAAAACTATGAATTGGAGAGTAATCAATAATTCATTATTTCATAAACTGCCAGGTATTCTGACTGTCCTATCCAAGAGCTCAGAGATGGCATTGCCTGGATGCAGACTGCCTCACCCACCCAGCTGCAGAGGGGAATTTGGGAATCCCACATGTGCCACCGGGGAACATAATTCTGAGTATTGATGGGAAAACAGGCAGAAAAGGAGAGGAAAAACAAAAATAAGGGAAAAATGCAGAAAGTACACACAAGACCCAAAAGTCCCAAGTAGAGCCAAGCCATTTTTTAGGCTTTTATTAAAATTAGATTGGCCTTAGACTGTGAATCACATTCACCCCTTGTGAGCAGCAAAAGAGCACCAACATCACCTGGTAAAAGACACAGAAATGCAGAGGTGACCAGAGGCAACCTCTACAACCAAGGCTCCTCCACACCCCCAGCACCCACTGAACCGAGCTCACACACCTCAAAAACCAGCTCGTTTGTAACACTCACAGCATCCACCGAAGGCAAAGCTACCAAAATCTGGTGTGTAGGTCTAGGAAAACAAAGCTTAGCTTCAGCCCTGCCTCCCCTCCTGAGCCCTTCCTCCTCCCAACGCCTGAAATAGGATGTTACACTACTTGTTTATACGCCATTACAGAAAAACACCCTGGGTTTCTTCATCCTGCATTACAGAACAAAATGTTACCCAATTCCTGCTGTAAAGCACCAAGAAATAACTGTGAGCCCATATGCACGGGGAAGCATCCACGTGCTGGGGTAATCCGGCCTTACGTAACCGGCCGTGGGCCCCGACCACGGCCAGCAGCAAAGCAAGGGCCAAACCAACTTCCCTCCAAAACCCACCCAAAATTCATCTGGAGGGGTCTGATTCAGGAGACAAATGGCATTCACGTCTCTAAGTCACAATTTGAGGTTTCTGCCATCAAAGCACCCAGAGCAAAGAATCCTGGGTGGTTGATTTTCTCTCCTTGAGCTCATCCCCATTAACCAAAAATGAATCATCCGTTAATTGTTGAGTTCAGTTTGAACCCATGCCTCCACGATTCTTATCTCAGTAGTTGGAAGGCGGCTCCTTCCAAGGATCTGACAAGTCAGGGACAAAGGCAGGGAAGAGATCAGCATCCTAAAAGGTCAGGAATCTGAGCACTGATAATCCTGGAGATCACAGAGTAGTTTTGTTTGGAAAAGCCTCTGAGATCATCAAGCCCAGCACTGCCAGCACCACCACTAAACCAGGTGCCACATCTGCATGGTTTTTATCACGAGAGGGCCCCCCCAGCCTCCTTTTCTCCAGGCTGAGCCCCCTGAGCTCCCTCAGCCCCTCCTGGTGCTCCAGACCCTGCCCCACATCCCTTCCCTTCCCTGGGCACGCTGTGTGCGCTCAGCTCAGAACAGCAGCCAAAAACAAGGGTGCAAAACAGACCCCAAATCCACAGGTAATAAATTTAATAAAATCCCTCTTTGTCCCCTTTCTGCGTGCTGGCAGCCAAAAGGAAACACAAAAGCACAGATGCATTATTATGAAAAGCAAGTCAACTTCTTGTGCAGGGATCAGGATAACAAATGTTTCACTGCTCTGTTTCAAGCATTTCAGATCTTAAACTGAACCCAGAAAAGAACATTACCAGTTAAGCTATTACAGCAAATGAAATGAAAATTGAAAATCAAGTCTAACCGACATTAAATTTAAATAAATACATCTCAATTCCACGATCATAATACACAGTTCTTATGACAAAAAACTTCTGGAAAAGGGAAAAACACCCTTGGTAGCTCTGAATATTAAGCTACGGTACCACAGGCACCTCCCAGTTTATCTAAATAAAGTGTCTCCTGAAAACAGCCCTGGTTCCTCCAGCGCAGGCTGCAGTGTGATTAACAGAGGTCCATTAGAGAGGCAATCCATAACCTGGCTCCTGTGAGGAGTCCCTGCCACATCCGTCTGCGTTTCCATGGCAACCAGGCAGGAAAATATAAAGCAAATTACAGTTAAATGAAAATTATTCTCCATGACAATATATGTTAATGCGGGAACATTTGCAAGGCCATTCCAGATAAAATGTTTACATTCACACATGTGTCTACAAAAATAAATAAAAGGCAGCTGGAGCAGCTAATGGATCACCCAAAGAGAAGGATCAGAGTCTTTCTTTGCCTCCCCTAAGTTTCAGTCTATTCATCAGAATAAAATTCTTCAAGCTGAAGAATACCCAAAGTACTTGCCCATTTCCAAACAGAAACATTCTTCAAGGAACAGGTTTTCAGAAGATCTAAAAGGCACATTTCTGAATGTTGTGAACCTTTAATTTTCCTGTCTGCAAACAAAGAGCACATTTATGCCTCCCCATCCCAGCAGAAAATGGCTTAAACTAGAGGTTAAGTTTATATTTAGAGAGATCTGACTGAAACTGGAATAGTGACTTATTTTAATCAGCTGTAACTTACTGAGAACTGGAAGGTGTTTATACCTCAGAATCTGGGGTGCTGACTCCACAGCTGGGAGAATCTTATACCCCACCAGGGTTTAAAGATGGCCCAGGCCACTGAAACACTTTTAGAAAAGCCCACAATTAAGGCTGTAAAAGCTGATCATACTCTCCCACCATCACCACTTAGCCTGAATAGTCCTTTTTTAGGGGATGTATCTCAGTTTAGGGAATATATCTTCTGGAGCATGAGGGAAGTTAATTGGAATGAGGCTCGTCAAGATGCAGCCACTTTGTTATTTTTTTAACTCCTTTGGCTCGAACCCCAAAGAAAAGCCCAGAGAAAGGAAGGAGGTTATAAACTGACTCAGTCTGTGCCACTGAAACGCCACGTTTCAGAAGGCTCTGAAACACTGCCCTGGAAAACAGCCCCCCCGGCCGCCCGGCCAAGTTCCTTTCCCATGGAAATGCTGTGCCTGTTCCGCGGGCAGCACAGGTGCAGGTTTCTGAGGAAGGCCCAGAAAGAGCACAAGGCACTTTTTGAAGGCGTTTGGGAGAGCTGGGAGCACAGAGCAGGGCATTCAGCGCGCTGGCACATCCGAGCTCGCTCCGTGCGCGCTCCCGCTGACCCCGGCATCTGCTCCTGCCTCCGCCTACGGAACAAGGCCGGGATCATCGGGATCGTAACTTTTTATGACAGTGGGAAAACTGCAATCTTCTCCACGAGCTCGCTCCACCCTGCACATAAAACTGCTCATAGGTTCAACCATAAAGCAAACTCCCTCCTTTGAAGTTGCACTCGGAGCCCGGCGCACGTTGTGGAGCCGAGCCGGGGGAAGGCAGCGCCTTGAGGTTTTACATAACCGCCCTCGTGGAAAGCATCGCTCCCCAACCAGCCAGAGCCACTGTTGACAAAAGCGAGCCAGGTCAGAGAGTATCTGGGTAACAAAACTCCTCACAGGTGAGCTCGGGTTACCCACGAACACCAAAGTCACACGGCACCCAGTACGTTCCAGCCGAGGATCAGCTTCCCGCAGAGCCGCAGCGGCGTTCCCACCATCGCTGCAGCTCGGTCCTGCCCCACTGCCCCCTCCTCCCTTCCCTCCACAGGCTATGCAGGCAGAGGAGGGCTGGAAGGGAGCTCTGGAGAGCATCCAGTCCCACTCCCTGCCAAGGCACAGGCACCTGGGGCAGGTGACACAGGGACGTGTCCAGGTGGGTTTGGGATGTCTCCAGAGGGGAGACCCCATGCCCTCCCTGGGCAGCTGTGCCAGGGCTCTGCCACCCTCCAAGGAAAGTTCTTCTCATGTTGAGGTGGAACTTCTTGTGCCTGAGTTTATGTATCTCCACACAATGCACAGAATGTAACTACAAACAGTCTAAAAAACAAAACCTAACCCCTGCCAATGGAACTCCACCAGCAGTTGCTAGGATCCTCTGCAAACCTCACTAATTGCTGGGATTGGGTTTCCAGGGAAGCTCCTTGCTGCAGCAGTGGAGGGGCTGAATGCTGTTTTCACAAAAGAACTTGTAAAACCCCAGGCTGCATGCCTGCAACAGCCAGGATTTATATTCCAGGCACAAATCAGATTATGCTGCACACACCGTGCTCCCTGGGCTCCGAGCAGGTGGATCCCACCAGGATGAGCAGCCTTCCTGCACGCCCAGGCTCCAGGGCCAGCTTCCCTGCTCTCCCTGATGGGCTCCACGTCCCTTTGAGGAGACCTGACTGTGTCAGATGCCTCCCTGTTAGAAAAGTCATTTTCTCTGTAAACACAAGCAAGTGCACGCTAACATGGAGTGAGATTCCAGGGAAAACCAGGCAGCCTGCAGCTTTCCTGCAGGGAAAAGGGCAGGAGATTCAGGGACACCGGGCTGCTGGGCAGCACTACCACTCCTAGTAACCTCGTGGTAGAGAGCCCCATCATACAAATACAGGATAAATCCACAAAAGAGAGACTCCAAGAGCTTATCCAAGCAAGGACAGTAAGGGAGATGCAGGAGAGGGAAGGAGCTGCTCCCTGCGAGCACACAGCACCCCAAACATCCCTGCCAGCATTCCCCACACATCAGGAGCCTTCACCTCAACACACCCCCAGCTTCACTCCCCTCCCAAGCACTTTCCTCCCTCCAGCTCTCCAGAGGGAGAGGAAGATGCAGGAACAACTCAGAGAGGAGGAGAAAGGCAGGAACAGACAGGAGGGGACCTCGAAAGGCAGACAGGCTAAAATTAGAGACAAGAATCTTGGATGAGGAGGACCAAGGCAAGAGCAGAACCTCCATCAGATGAGGCTCCTGGGAAAGGGGATGGAGAGACAGGAGGGAGAAGAAACATCCTGGTGGGTGAAGCAGGGGAGGCTTGCAGACAGGACACACTGCAGGAGGAAATTAAATTCAGCATTTTAAGACTACAGCCTCCAGCTCCCTAACCAAGGAGCTCTACTCAGCACACCAGGAAAGAGCCACAAAGTTCTTGTCTGATCCCTTCCCCTCCGGACTAACTCAGAGGAATTTGTCTCTCACCACAGAACCAGTTTAACACCCCAGTGCCAGCGCTGATCACAGGGGAAGGGAACTGAACTCACTGCAGAGCAGCTGAGTAACACAGGGCACCTCTGATCTCCTGGGAAAGCCAGGAACCTTCCAGGCTGCAGGGAAAACGAGGAACAGAGAGCTCAGAGCCAGGAGAGCCACCACACAGGACCTCGGCATGGAGGGAAACCAGAGCAGCCCCCAGCCAGCCTAATTCCCAAACCCAGCACATCCCCCCTACGTGGGGACAAGAAACCACAGGAACAAAAAACGGCCAGCATCCAAGGAGAACAGGATTTCATCTTCAAACCCATGCACTCGACCCTTGGGCTGCTGAGAAAGGGGAAGTTTCACACACTAAATCCCCGAAGCTGCTCGTTCCAGCCCAGCTCGGATAAATGGATCTGCCTGTGCAAGTGAAACCAGGGAGCCAGCTCGGGGCGGGCAGCAGCCGAGCGCCGTAACCGGAGCGCCCGGTGCTGTTCAAAGCCCAGAGCACAGCCAGGAGCAGCACGTCTGTGTCCCCCCACACGCTCCCCTGCCCCGCATTACCTACATCTCCTCCCAGCATCGCCAGGGCTAATCTCCTCCATCCAAAGATGTATGGGTTTATTTATAGACAGGCTTACATCTCCAGCACATCCAGGGCCTGACGCAACCGCGGAGCGCCGGTCGTGTTGTTACCACAAGGCTGACATTTCGCAATCTGCCACAGCCATCCTCCTGCAGAAGGTGGAAAACACCAGCCCCGCAGTGTAAAGTCTATCCCAAAGTGCTTTCCACGGGACACAGCCACTGCCACAGTCAGCAGGATCTCAGCCCTGGCACCTCCTCCCTGGAGCAGCTATCAGGAGACCATTCCCGAAGGGGAACTTCTTGGAACTTTATCTTGGCTCCTCCTGGACCCAACCAGCCTGCAGAAAGCCAGCCACTTACCAGTCATTTGGAGCTCCTGGTACAACTTGTTTACACAGCCCAGGTCACAGGATCGGCTGGAAGGTGTAAGCAGGATATAGTTTTTATGGCTCTGAACTCCTGCCCAGATAAGCCGATAAGGGCCGGGCTGGGGGCGGGGAGCACTTTCATGTGTGCGTGATTTGAAAGGAAGAGGCACCACCAACTGCAGCTAAGCACTTGGTGCTTAATAATGAAGCTTCCATTCACCTCTAAAGCTATTTAATGCCTTTTTTTTTTTTTTTGGAGTTCCTAATTACACATCCTTTCATTTCACATCCCGATATTGAGGGCAGCACCGTCTTTCCAAGCCTCTGGCTGCTGAGCCTTCAGGGACACGCTGCCTCCGGATCGTGGTGAATTTTTTAGAGGGTAACATCTCCCTTCTTGACTCTCTGATTCTTCCCCGTGCCTGTGACACAGTTTCAGCAGCTCTATGCTGCTCTAAAGGTAAATTATTCCAGACTGTTTCTATCCTGCAAAGCTGTCAGTCTCTCAAAAATAATTACAGAGCCAGCTCCCTCCAGCCTTTGCTTCCCCGAGCCTGGAACCACCCCACCGTGACACCCTGTGAACACCCACACCCTCAGTGAGGACCCAAAGCCCATCACCCACACCAGGACCACCTTAACATTCCTCTCACAACAAATCCAACACAGCACAAGAGGAAAGGAGAAGTCCTCTACTGAGAAAAACACCCATCCCCTCACACAAAGCTGCTTTTACACATATTACAAAGTTTTCTAGCCTTTCCATTCTCCAAGTCCAGAAATTTCATTACATGGCATTTCAGCCACATACAAACCCAGCACCAGCACAGACACACTCGCACCTAACAGCAAAATAAATATTTCAGTGTTTCCACAAGATATCCAGCGTTGTAACCTTTGGTTTCCGAATCCAAACGCAACATCCAATCGATACCCTGCTCCTGCCACTGCAGTAATTCACAGCGGAAGGTTTATTTTAAAAACACTCATCGGGTAACTTTGGTTTTCTTTGAGACAGGGGAAGAAAGGCTGCCTCCAGATTTGGAGAGGATAAATAATTCAATGCCTGAATGCCAAGGGCAGCGTGCACACATCCATATGGCAGGGACAATGCAGACAGTAAGATATGCTGCACATCGCCACCCTGGCAGTGCCTTCAACCCTGACCTAGAAAAAAACATCACTTTCTTCTGACTCCAGCAGCCAGTGAGGAAGTGCCTCCCAATCCCTCGGCCGCTCCAGGCTGCAGTTCCAGCCCCTGCTCACCACAGCCAGCTGCGTGCCTTACCCGCGTGGTGAGCTCCAGAAAACAGAACAAACCCGGAGATGGAGGTTTCAGACGCTCTCTCTGGGAGCTCACCTCTCCCAGCCAGTGCTGAGAGGGGCAGGAAAAGCCAGGATGGTTCCTCAGATGTGGGGTCTGGCTGGACGCCGGCGGGCCCCAAGGGAGGAGGAGCAGAGGGAGCGGGGAGGCTGCTCCTGCCCAGAGCCAGCACCCACCCGAGCCCTGCACGGGCTGCTGAGCCACAGGGCTCCCGTGCCATCCTCGAGGGACAGGGGACCACGTGGATCACACGGGATAGACACACGACCACGGAGATCCCATTGGACATACACACAACCAGCAAGACCGTGATGGATGGACACAGGACCAAACCGACCGTGTCGGATGGACACAGGACCACAAACGCCCCACTGGACAGACACAGGACCAAACTGACCATGGTAGATGGACACAGGACCAAACTGACCATGTTGGACAGACACAGGACCACAAAGGCCCCACTGGACAGACACAGAACCAAACCAACCACGCTGGATGGACAGAAGACCACAAACACCCCACTGGACAGACACAAGACCAAACTGACCATGGTAGATGGACACAGGACCAAACTGACCATGTTGGACAGACACAGGACCACAAAGGCCCCACTGGACAGACACAGAACCAAACTGACCACGTTGGATGGACACAGGACCACAAAGGCCCCACTGGACAGACACAGAACCAAACTGACCACGTTGGAGAGACACAGAACCACAAAGGCCCCACTGGACAGACACAGAACCAAACCAACCACGCTGGATGGACACAGGACCACAAAGTCCCCACTGGATGGACACAAGACCGTGTAGGACGGACACAAGATCATTTAAATCATGTTGGGACGGACACAGGACCATGTAGATCCCACTGGACGAACACTGGGCCACACACAAGACCACCTCTCTCCCACAGAAGACGGAAAGAGCTGCTCAGCAGGGAAACCATCCCTCCTATCCTCCACAGCCTCACGGACATCAAGCCTGCAGCCACACTCGTTCCACACTCTCAGAATTAACCATCACACATCACCCTGCCTCACTGGCCTAGTTTGATGACTTGATCATTTCACTACTTCCTACAACCTGAAGAAAACATTAGACTCAAGACAAAGAATTCTAGAGTCTAAAATACCTGATATAATTAACTGCACCTTCTAACATGATTATTTCCTTTCCTGACCCCAATTATTCCTTCAGTTTATTAAAGAAAACTCAAATACAGAGCAATGTTAACACCCCAAAGAGTCACATAAACAGAAAAAAAGTCTGAGGGCACCATTACAAACAGACTTAATGGAACTCCAAGATTGGAAATGGATCTTGAAAGCTGTCAGATCAAAGCAAGATCTTTCTCATGTAAGGACTGCATTACCCTGGGAGCCACAGAGCTAATACCATCTATAAAAATATTTTGCTCAAATAAGTGAAGAACAGCAGCGTTTCATCTGTCAAAAGGTGTGAGGCTTTTATGGGATTAGCCATTCCACATGCAGCATAAAATAAAAACCAGAGCAGATTTTTAGAAGCCCCCAGCTCAGCTGACGGAGACTCCACAGCCCGACGTGCACCCTCTCTCTTCACATGCACTCCACACCGAGCAGATTTTTCACTGTTATTAGCATTTAAGCTTCTTTTTACTCTTTTTCCTCCCATACTCTCGTAAAAGATTACAAATTGGCATCACCCATAAGCAGCCTCAGCTGAAGCACCACCACCCAGACTCAGAAATTAGGATTTTTAAATACCCAACAGCTGCCTGAGAAAACACACCAGAAAACACCAGTTCTCACACAGGAAAGCTTAAAAAGTGGAGTAGAATGTGCTCAAAACCAGCCTCCAGACCACGGGCGCTGACAGCTTCCCACCCCCCTTCCCAGCAGGATTCCAAAGGCAGCGTTTTGCCCAGATTTTAAGGCTGCACAAACCTGCTTAGGACGCTTGTGATTTGAAATAATTGCCTACACAAGCTTTCCCTTAACATTGATGGGAGTATTTTTTATGGCCGTGCATCGGTGGCACACGAATTACGTAACACTTGGCTGAGAACCCTCCGAAAAAGCAGCTCTGTGCCGCTAATCCCTCACGCAGGAAGGAGGAAAATATTTAAAAGCTGCATACAAATCATTCCTGTGAGTGTCGTGCAGACTGGTTTAAATTAGATGGGGTAAAAATATATGTGAGCTGATCACGAAACACTGGAATCTTTGCTATGGAGACACCGGTTCCTCTCTGCAGCCTTTTACAACCGAAATACAGGAAATTCTCCCCGGCACTGGAAGGAGCACCAAGCACCTTTACTGGAGCTCAGCAAGGAAATACGAGGAGAGTAACAACCCCCATGTAAATATTTTCCAGTATTATTTGCTTTGCTGTACTGAGAAGCAGCAGTACCTGCCACTACTTGCTCTGGGTCTACCACTATTAAATCTTAATACCCAGGAGGAATTTCAATCCGTAAGGCAACTGCTGAGCCTGAAATTCAGGTACAGGGCAGGAAGAGGGGCAGACCTCCTCAGAAAGCCGTCACTCCATAATTTTACAAAACGTAATTAACCAGCTCCGGCCCTGTGCCTTTCCTTCCTTAGGAGAAGGATTTCTTCACCGAGTAATTAGCCTGTCCCAGTTAAGACTCAAGTCACCATACAACATATTTTCCCCAAAACAAGCCACATGCACTATTTAAAAAAAAAAAATATTGCCGTTTCCTCACAGCCACTTAAATCTCTTCCCAGCTTTTGGCTTAGTCACTGCCTGGATCTAAAACTCTCTGAAACCAACCCACCACTGTGGGAGCCGCTAAAACCCTGGGTTTATTCCCACATTGGAGACACTTCATCATTCCAGAGCACTGCCTCCTTTTAATGTATAGAAAAGCTGGAGGTAAGGAAAGAAAAAACCTCTTAGTACTTCAAACACATGTCCAAAAGCCACAACATAAAGACAAAGAGGACAGATTAAACGCTGTAAAGACACACTGGTCGGGAACCTTCCTTTGAAGTGTCTGCAGGAAACACTGTCATCACGCAGCCATGTTACAATTACACAGTTAAAATAATCAGCACCAGTTGTAAGTAGCCCATCTGGTTCCCTGGAAAAGGAACACTGCTGGTACAGTATTGATTAACACGACGAGTCTCACTGACCCCAGAGAAATGCATTTGTCTGCTCTGCTGAGCAGCGGAAGAACGCGGCACGACGCTTCGCTTTGTTCACAAGCATTTGGGGGGACTCAGTCCATTAAAACACGAGTGGAAGACAAAATAATCTTATCAGGTTGCCTACCACACGCGAAGGAAGAAATTAAGCCAAAGGGTTTTCGCTCTGGGGCTTTTTTTAAGATTTCCTCCCCCGTCCAAACCCAGCCCTCTAACTGGACAATCTGCAGGTTTAAGTCTGAGAAAATGCTGTTGCAACATCATAAAAACAAAAAGCTGCCCATGGAAAAAAAAAAAAAAATCAGCTCACTCTGAACCATGCTTTTTTACGAAATGGAGAAACAGACAAGAGTTCATTTCTAAAAGCAGAAGCAGAACTGAACAGCAAAACCAAGTGTGGAACACGAACACAAGATCTCCAGTTTCCAGCCAGCGCCGACATGGCCGGGGCTCCCCGGTCACTATTTACAGCAGGAGCGAGGCAAAAACGCCTTGGGAACCGAGGGCTCGCCGTGCTCCGAGCCCAGCGCGTCGCTCGCTGCGAGTTTGGCAAGCCGAGCCCTCGCACTGACTCAGGCGGCCCGGGCGGGTGGCACAAGCCCCGGCTGGCCCGGACGGGCGCACGGCACAGCCCCGATCCGGGCAGGATGTGCCCCGGCAGGCCGGGCGGCTCCCGGGGCAAAGCTCCTGCGTGCCAAGCGCTGAGCTCCGCTAACCCCGGCACCCCGAGGCAGCGCACACTCCGAGCCCCGAGCGGAACCGAGCCCCGGACGGGCTCGCCCCGAGCCCCAGAGCTCGCCCACACAGGCACGGAGCCCCCCTCCGAGGCAAACCCTGCCCTGCCGAGCGCTTCCCACGGGCACTAAACCGGGCACGGAGCTCTGAGCCCTGCCCGGAGTTCCCCCACCGCAACCCCAAACCCCTCCACAGCCATCTCAGACTAGCCCAGCCTGGAGTCTGCCAGAAAATCCGGCCTGTGAAAACGCCAACTTTTCCCGTTTTTAAGCTAATCAAGTTAAATATTGAGCTCCTGGTAGGGCACACACAAAGAATGGATCGACGCCGCTGGGAAACATGTGAGAGTTAATCTCCTTTTCCCTCTCCATGAGTCCGTGGAGTGGTTTTCCCCCACAGAAAAAGGAAATAATTGGAGTAATTATATAAAAAAATGTTCCATTTTATGAACAAAACAAAGAAAGGAGAAATACACTTATCTCCAAGTTCTCTAAATTTATATAAATTTCAGGAAAGCACACAGCCGCTACAAGGCAGTACAGATGTTTTCACCTAAAAGCCTTTGCCTAGAGAGAGGGTAAAAATGATGAGTGTACCCCATTTCAGAAGCCATCTCAGGAGGGAATTTTGCTTCAAGAGCTGCCTGGAATTCGCTCTCTGCCTATAGAGCCATGTCCCCAGTGGTGAGAGAGCACTTTGTGTACAAAACCAGGAGGGGGGAGGAACCCTTTCCTGCAACTGGATATCAAAACAGATCCCCGAGCCCGGAGGAGAAGCCAAGCCGTAAACACACGGCCCCTGTGCCTCAATGAAGGGCCCGTTCTGAGCCGCACACCCCGGACAGCTGCTCCCTCTGGGAAAGGGCAGAGGGCACCGAGGGCTCGGCTCATCCCGGCTCCCTCCGAGGTCATTTGCCTTTCTAAACACGAATCCATCCCCGGCCTGGGGGAGGCTCGTCCTGAGCTGCAGCTGTTTGGGCTTTTTTTTTTTTTTTTCCCCTCCTCTCTTCCTTTCTGCTAAGGGGCAAAGGTGTCGAGCAGCCCCTCCCCGGCACACAAAGGCTCCTCGGAGGACAGAACCACGGAGCGATTTAAAGATTAAACTGGGAAATAAATAAAAGCCGTGGGGCTGGGGCCGGCTGGGCTCGGTGCGGCCCCGGCCCTGCGCACACACACGCAGGGCTAACGCCTACCCGGGGATGATGAAATGGGAAACGGAAATTACCATTTCAGACAACTTTTGGTATTGTTCCTCCCAGCGCAGCGCTCACCCCCAAAACGCATTTCCCCCCCT
>VWZV01005202.1:5777-55337 GCA_013397155.1 Irena cyanogastra
TCATCTGAATCATTCTCTAGCTCATTTCCAAAAGACCAACCTGTTCCTTTCACATTTCCCATTTTTTATTACCATCTAGATAAGATCAGTGGAGATCAATTGGAAAAAGGTGTGTTGTATTACTAAAAACTATGGATTCATAGTCTCTGCACTTGGGGCCCAGTAATTTATACCTGTCCTGTTTAATATTTAAATCAATGACCTGGAGGAGGTACTGTGTACTCTTGACAAGTTTGCAGATAACGCCAAACTAGAGGGATTGGTCAATGTGCTCAAGGGCAGAGCTGTCTCACAGCAGGACCTAGACAGGCTGGTTGAGCGGGCTGATGGGACCCGTAAGAAATTCTGCCAGGACAAACACAAAATCCTGCCCTGGGGAGAAAAAGCCCATGAGGTAGTATAGAGAGATATTGCCAAACTGGAGTGACCCAGTGAAGGCACTACCAGGATGCCCAGGTCAGGAGCTGGAGCATCAGCTCAGAGACAATGGGCATAATGAGAACTGAGAAGAAAGGAAACCTCTTGCCTCACAGGACAGTGCAGCAGTGGAGCAGGTTGCCCCAAGATGCTGTGCAGCCTCCAGACATGAAAGTTTTTGAAACCCAACTGGGTAAAGCCCAGCAAGATTTGTCCTCTTCACTGACCCTGCATTGAGCTGGAGGTTGAACTGGCAAGCTCCTGAGATCCCTTTCTAGCTGTGCACTTTCTATGTTTATGATTGTGCTAAACAAGAAGCCAAGAAAACAAGATGATAGATTCAAACTGCAGTCATGAATGCAGAATATGAACAATATTTTGATTTAATCTGTCTTCTGCATTATTTCATGCAGTTTTGAAAAATAAAAACTCTTTTTGTAATTAGTGCAAGTAATTTTCCACTCAAGAGAAACATATCCATGCTCATTTTAACCTCAAATCATAAGGAATTTTAAACTACTCAGACTAAACTACCTTTTTTCAGGCCTCATGTAAAAGCCCTGCAGGTAAAGCAGTATCAATTAAGAGTGCATTTTGCACTATTGTATTAGCAAAAAGCCCAAAAACAAAATGTCATTTTTTTTCCTTTCAATACAAACTGCTAGACAAAGAAACCCCTTTTTTTCTACCATGGACCTTGCATGTGTACCCCATTATATTGATCCAGAAATACACAAATTAACATTGCTTTTGCTGACTATAGGCAACTACTGCCTGCTGAATCAAGCCATGGGAGTTTGGCTGACAGACTTTACCAATACAGCTACCTTTACATTTGTAAAAGCTCAGATTTTAGCCAGTGCTTATAGTAGGCACTCACTGGCAAGCAAGTCTGGGAGAAATTACAAACAGCACTTGCTTTAGACACTTAGCAATGAAGGAACTTCTTTCAGATGAATTATCATGAACTGAGCTGTTGGAATTCTATTTGTCACCCTGTTGATAAACATTGCATTGTACACTATTGTAAACAGAGAGCAAAACCAGACTCAGACATTATTTTGTATTCTGCACTGGGTTCCAGAGCATCATGCTCAGGAAGGATTGAACTTTCAACACACTGTTTGGAAAGGAGTGAAGCAGCAACTGCATGTACAGAGAAAAGGCTAGGCATCCCTGGATATTATGTCAGAACAAATGGTCAGAATTCAGGTATCTTTACTGAATGTCCTCGAGCCAGACTTGCTTTTCCAGACTTTTGAAGGAGATTGGATGGAATCTGGAAGAGTGATAATACAGCATAAACCAAAAGTGAAAAACATGGGCATGGATGAAATTATACATAGTTTAAAAAGTAGGTGTTTCTTAACAGATGTATAAAAAATACAATCAACTTCTATATTGTTGCTGAGCTAAGATCCATGCTTCATAAGATACCAATCTTGGGTACTTTACTGCTAATTTATCTGGGAGATTAAACTACTACCACGGACAAGCAGTATTAAATCTAGTAAATAGTTTAATATACTCTGAAATCCTCCAAAGAAACTGAGAATAATAGTTATTAAAAGACAGAACTTTTATTATTATTATTATTTTAATAAGAGACAAGCCATAAGACTACTGACCATTTATTATGCTATTTATTTGTATCGGGGTGATTGAGAAAATTCAAAGTATTTATCCTACACACAGCCTTGTGCTTCCACAGATCCAAGGCCAGCTGTGGAATGTGGAAACTCCACTCTTACCTGTCTCCTGTCTTTCCAGCTCTCCAACACCAAGCTTTCTGATTGAAAATTACTTTGGCTGCTTTTGCCTAAATCTGATCTTGTTGGCAGTGTACTGTGTTTAATATTAGTCCCCACGAAACTAAACTACCTACCATGTGAAGAAATAAAATACTTTATCTAGTATAGAGAAAGTCCAGGCAACTCTAAACCTAGAATATATTCTAAAACTAGAATATATAATAAATCTACAGATTTATCGTTACCCAAGTTTATTTGTACGTACGAGGGAGCAAGAAATTATTTTCTCTGGTTTATCCATGTGGTATTTTACATGTTCAGCTCTCACTGCCATTTAGTTAATGCAAACAAGTTTGCTATAGTCTCAAATGTTATTATGTTATAGGAATGATGTATTAAATAAACCCCATAAACTTCTCTGGACCCGGAATCATCCCCTTTTATCACAGTGCTTCAACCACAAAACTGTAGGATCAGGATCAGATCTGTGGTTGCAATTTGTAACACAATGAGTTATTAATCATGCTTTGCCACAGCTTCAGCACAAGAAGTAAGAATGAAAGGCCTGGATAACAAACATTAGTTTGGCAGCACAGGTGTCTCCCAGGAGGTGTGGGTATGAACTCCCAGTGGTAATAAGTGGAACTTAATATCCTCTGTGCATATATTAATGCAAAGACTATGGTATTGTTTGATACTGTTAGAAAACAGCTGTTCCTGTGATTTTTAATGAGGAAATGGCAAGAGATGATTCTGGTGTAGGAATAAGGAAGATGAATCTGTGCGCCTTTAGTTTAAAACCTCAAAAGTGATACTTTTCTCATATACTTATCAACATGTGAGATTTTAATTCCCTTAAGTCAATTGGAAATTGATGAGATCACATCTCACATGACCCTGGTACATGTTTTCAGCCCCCTGGAATCACTCTGTTCTGGGCAGAGCAAGCATGGATCAACAGCCCAGTTGAAGACAGATCACTTGATGGCCACAGGTCAGTCTTTGAGGAACACCAGCTTCCTAAGACAAGTAGCTTCCAGTCTGGGAGCAGCTGGTTCAATAGCAAGGGAAGAGCAGCATCGACCTGAGTAGCCAGAGGTGCCAGAACTATTCCCAGCAGTGATAGTTCCATATGCTGGCACTGCTATTCCTGAACACCAAACACAGCAGAAAGCTTGGGTGAGATACAATTTTCTTCTATTCTCAGTTAATTTCAGAGTGGGCTTTGTGACTTACTGAATGACTGTGAAACTCTTACAACACCGATCTGTGGGGCTGTTGCCTCACCGTTGTTTTATGAGGAAGCCAGATGCTGAGCCATTTTGAAGTGGGGAACATACACGTGACAGGGGCCCGCAAGGGCCTTAAAGATCAAAGTGTCACTGCTGAGCTCACCTTTGCACATGTGGGTCTGCCTCTGGTTCTTTGTCAATTCAAACGATACCTAAATAAACTGATGACAATATGCTCCTTTTAAATGCTTTCTTTCCTACACTGTTTTTCAAAAGAGAAATCTTTTATTATTTTAAGAAAATCCCTAGCAGACGCTCTCTGTTTTGCTGTAGCTACCTTCTACTCTCACACTACTCAGCCCTGTGCGTGCACTGCCACACACCTGACCGCTGAAGGCAGCCGCACCCGGGGCTCCACCTCCCCTTCACCCTAAAATCGTGTTCGTCGATCCTGAACACAAACACGATCGCCAGCCCTGCTGAGCCCCTGCTTCAGGCCAGGCCAGGAGCCCGGGGCTTGCCCCCGATAGCCAACGCCGGTGGGACTGAGCCCACAGCGCGGAGCTGGCGCCGAGGCCGCGCTCCCGCCCGTCCGGCCGGGATGTGCGCTGCAGTAGCCGCCGTCCGCCTCTAGACGGAGCCCCGCGGCGCAGCCAAAGTGCCGGCACCGGCCGGGCTCGGGCCGGGCGGCGGCGTCCCCCGAGTCGCGCCGAGCCGCACCACCCGGCCAGACACGCTGCCCCTCGCTGCTCTGACCCCCTCCCTGCGGCGGCCGGGCCGGCAGCTGCCAGGCTGAAAGAGGAGGAGGAGTACGCGGCGATGGCCGCTGAGTGCCCCGCGCCCCGGCAGGGCAGGACAGGCACGGAGGGAGCTGCGGCAAGCGAGGCGAGTGCCAGCACCGCTGCTGCTGCGGACGGTGTGTGCGGAGGGGTGCTGGGGAGCGCTCCCCGCCGCCCGCCGCCCCGTACTGACCTCCCCTCCCTCCGCCCCTCCCTCTCTGCACTCCACTCCACTCCACTCCNGCGGCCGCTCGCTGAAGCGCTCCCATGGTGCCGGCGCCCGCCGGGGGGGGGCACGTCCGCTGCCGCCCGCCGCGCCGCCGAAACTTGGGGGAAGTTTCAGAGCGAGTCGGTGAGTACCGGGCGGCGGGTCCGTGCCGCTCCCCGCCTCCCGCCTGGCGCGGCCGCGCAGCGGCTTCCCCGCCCCCGGGGACGACGGGCTAGGGTCCGGCTCCTGTCCGGCTTCACCTCCCCTCGCCCAGGATTGGCGGGGGGTCTGCGAGGTCGCCCCACAGTCCCAGCCGGTTTCGGAGCCGCTCCGGGAGCGGGGCCGCCCGTGTCCCGCTGCTGTGGGCAGCGCGGCGCCGGAGCCGGGCCGGGACCGCGGCGTCAGCTCTGGCCGGGGCCGGGTTGGCGGGTGGGGGGCGAGAATTCCTATCACGTCCCGTGCTGTGAGTGATGGATGGGGTGCCGGGGAAGAGAAGACTAGCTTCGGAGGTCTGGAAAAGCAGTTTTCTTCAGAGAAATCCCTCTTTTCAGTGTGGACTTGGATTTAAAAACCAGAGCAAGAACGATCGTTTAGCTGCCAGCGACGCAATCTTCCCCGCTGTAATAGACCTAATAAGAATTTTTCTCCTGTATGGTTTATTCTAGTTTATACAATCCCTGCAATTCCACCCTCTTTTTAAAATGCCATTTGCCCGTAATTTTGTTTGTTATTGTGTGTCGTGTTGTAAGTATTGCATAGGATAAAAAAATAGAGAATATTTTGAGAAATAAATGCTGCAAACGTTCTGAGTGGAAGTGTGCAGAGGGGTTATATAGCAGAGGAGTAACTGGTGCTTTATCATAGTAACGTCTTGACGTTACTTTTTGCAAACTTGTTGCAAACTTGTTGCAAGCTCTCACAGGACTAAAGCTAGAGATCAAGTGAGTGGCTGTGAATTGGTTACTCATTTCCTCAGTACAGTATATTTTGTTTAGAGTATAGTGTACTATTAACTTTACGGTGTTCAGTCACAGCTTAACTTTTCTTTTCATGTAGCAGCTACATAAGACCCACACCTGGTCATCTTTCTGGTCATGATTAAGTCAGAAGTAAGAATGAAGCAATTAAAAAACTAGCCCACCAGTTGAGTTGGATCCCATTTTATTAATGCTTTAAGCAAGTATTTACTGATACGAAAAATTGAAATTATTTTTCAAGATCTTTTTAGGTTAAATCCAAAAGACTCTTAACGATAGCATAGACTTGGTTGCTCACATCAGCAATTAAAATGTAGTTGGGCGTAGAATCAATTTAAGGAGATTTGGTAAGATATATTTAAATGCTGGTGTTTATTTAAAAGATGCTATTTTAAATATAGAGATTAAAATACATTGCAATTGAGATGTCTTGTGGCTCTGAGTGAAAAATGTAAGTTTTACTGAAAGTTATTCAGACATCTTGAACTGTTTGAACAGGAATGTGATGTCTTTCACCTTCGCCACGTCTCCGTCTCGCACTACTAGAATTGCTACTTGCCGTGTTAATTCACAATGTTAGCATGTTCTAATAGTTATGAAGGATTGACAAACAAGACAGCTTGCAATCCTTCTGAGGAGTAATTTGTAACATTGCCAGTAAGTGGTAGTAGTACTTCTATCAAATATGTGACTATAACTGCTGAAACTTGTGCTAATGTATAGAAAAGTTATAGACACCCACCAATTACTTTGAAATTCTCCGAGTATGGTCAGTTGTTGCTTTCATTACCATGGGCTGTTTCCTCTTCTGGTCTTGATGTATTTACAGAGCACAGTGTAGTACTGTTCAAGTGTGAAAAATCAAGGGCTCTGTAGAGGCAGCCCACAGCACTGCTCCCAAAGAGTACGTGGGTGTTTGTGCTGCACTGCCTGTGTTGGGGAAATCTATAGAGCTCAGTTCTCAATATCTTTACAAACTGAAGTAGCATGTAGTACTGTGCATGACCTCTTGTGCCCTCTTCCAGTAAGGGATGATCAAAACCTCTGAAAGCAAATCTCCTGTTTACAGATTGGTACTATTTCATTTCATGAACTGGAGGCTGAGGAAGTATGAGTATATAGTGGTCTTGTTAGAGTGTAACTTCCACGTACAGGGTCTCTTTTGCCTGACTGTATGCATATGTCTAAGTGCTTATATTAACTGGAGCTAGGCCTTGCTCCTGTTAAAAGAAACTTTTGCTGCAGAAATTGTGTTTTATCTTGCGCCACTGAATGGAACATTGAATATTTATTCATTGAACTGAATAAATATAGCATCATGTATCTTATTTGAAATACCAGATTTCCATGAATAAAATAGAAGCTGCAAATATTTGTCATTGAGGAAGCAATGTAGGCAGAGATGCTTTGAATTTTTTTCTCTTATTGAAAAATAAGTGCTTTATCAGACTCGACAGCACTTGATTGCATTCAGCCCAGTTGAAGATCTCGCAACCTTAAGGTACGTGTCAAAACATTCTGAAAGCATTACAAATCAGTAAAAATTGTAGGAATAGCAAGAAGCGGGGATAAAGCTGGTGGGGTAAGAAAGGGCAAGGCTGCCAGCCGTAATAATACGTCTACTCAGTCCATATGGGAGTCCTTCATTGATAGGTTAGCTAGAGGGTCAGGTTTCTTTTAAATAAAAGGTTTTTCTTCTCTTGTTACCAAATATTTGTCTGATGGAATGACAATTCTTTGGCCCAGAGGAGCTGAAGTAGTAATTCTGGGGAGCAGTCAGTGTGAGGAAAATGGAGAGGAGAGGAAAGAGAGAGGTAGTAGGGCTGCCACTTCGGTGTGGTGAAGGCGAAAGGCTGATGCAATGAGATACTAGCTTGGCAGGAACAGATTTATGTCAGGACTTGAAGGAACACTTTGTGCTCAAACTGTTTATCACAAGGGAAATCTTCCTTTACTGTATATGAATCCTAGTTTAAATCTTTGTATGAGGTGGGTGTTTGTTTACACATCATTTCAGTTCATGAGAGATGGAACAAGCAACCTCTTACCAAAGAGCTGGTTTTCAGTGCATGAGAAACAATTTTTCCCAGAAAATTGTAAAGGCTGTTTTCTGACAGAGATAATGTTGTCTATATCACATGTACTGCAGATTATGAATTGAAAATACATTTAAGCACATATTTTATTGATGTTTAGAAAGCATGTGTTCTATTGAAAATACATTAATCACTAAAATTAGTTCTTTTCTTCATTATTAATAAGTTAGTATAAAATTCAGAAATACTTTACAGCAGCAGGGTGGCTTGCAACAGAGTGGAACTTAATGTCTCACTTGAATAATATAACGTACCTTACTATTTGCTGGGCATTTCAGATGTACAATGTTGTGAGGATGTAAAAGACAATTAAAATCACTCTTACTGAAGGAATAACTGCTGGAAAACACATTTGGTGGTGGATGCAAGTACACAGACGGTTGGGTCAGAGTAACTTTTCAGATGTAGTATTGCTCCACTTTGTTACCATATACTCAGTAGCTAAAGGACTACAAAACAAATCAAGCATTTCCGATTTTTAAAACTCCGTTTGCCATGCTATTCGTACTTACCATGCTAATTTAAACCATTTATGTTTGTCTGTTGACTTGCCAAGAGATCCAGACTGCGATGCCAGCAGCCGTACCTACTAAATCATGTTCAGCTTCATAAATTAGAGCTACAGAAGTACTCCTGTTTGTAGTGACACAGTCTGCAACATAGTCTTTTGTCCTGCTGTGCCCATGCTAGCTGTTGGGTTTCGTGGAAGGGATCCACTGTGTGGGATCGTGGCCCTGTGTGGGAAGGTGATACAGGGCTGCATGGAGAATGCTGGGGAGACAAAAAGTTCTGCACAGTGACTGCTGGTGAGTGGATATGAAATTCTGGTAAATGTAGCAGAAAACTTTAACCTCTCTGCATTAAGAGAAAAAACACTGTGCCCACTCTGTTGATGTAGAATGGTTTATGCTTCCCTGTTTCTCCTCTTCTGCAGCCATTTAGTGAGACTCAGAGCATTAGTGTAGTACAGCGCTAGACCTGCTCAGCCTTTGCATCGGGCATGGGGTGGCTACTGAGGACAGGTTCATAGTGTGTGAAACTGAACTCAGAATGTGCAAAGCAAAGACACTTTGCTGGCTTTGTGCTCATTAAGGCAGCAGATTGCTGCCTCTGATCACTTAATAAGCTTATTGCTTGTAATTCTAGAACAAAGGTGATATGTGGAAACATAAATACAAATAATCAGTTGCATTTAAATAGGACATTAACAGAGATGGAGATAATTACTATTTAGAACTTTAGGAGCTGTTTAAATACTGTCACAAATCCATTATGGTCTTCAAACTGTTTGGAAGTGGTCAGTCCAAACATGAAATATTCTTTTGGATGCACAACAGTAATTTCATACAAAAAAAGTTAGTAGTTAACAGACAACAACTCTGAGGGGAAGTTGGAAAGAGGTTATTAATAACAACTATAATGTTACAGCATTTAAATAGAATTTGAGTTTTTACTGCCTTGAGAAAACAGGATCAGTAAAATGCCATATTGCAGGAAATCTCTAGGATGCATTGATGGTTGGAAGAAACTGTACCTGTGTTAGTTCTGTGAACAGATGTCTTTGTGCCTGACCAATATACAAAAGTTTTGGGTTTTAATCCATACACAGTCTATCTCTACAACCTTATTGATATAGCCAAACAACTCCCTTTGTGCTCGTTGGAGTTTGTGGATAGTCTGACCATGAAGTACAGCTCATAGGACAGGAGAAACAGAATGAAAGAACCATCATATTTTATTCCAGCTGTCTCAGTTAAATGAGCATGCAGCCAGTTTCTGCCTTACGTGCCTGTTCCCAGCTGCAGCAAGCAGTCTGATTTCCGCTATACTGAAAGTTGGGGTTTTTTTGCCTGCCTTTTTCATATGTGTCTTATGTTAGTGCTACCTAGAGAATAAGTTGGGCTCTCTGTCATTGCATGACTGAAGATATTGTTTGAATTTGTTATGGAATGCTTATTAAACCGTGTTTGTTCAAGAGCCATGTTATGAGCCTACTTTATAATTGTTCTTAGAAATGCCATGTTTACTGTTTTCATCCAGAACAGCTTTAAATGTTCGGTGTTTTGATGGTTTGTGGCATTGCTAATGGGTTTATGCGATGCTATAAAAAGTGAGTGAAAACAAAGCAGGATTCCTTTTAGATGGTAGTTCTTGTCCCTTGCTTTGCATGAGTTGAAGAAGACTGGTTGTGGTTACTTTGGGACCAAGCTTTACCTGTTCTGCCAAGAATAAGGAAGATCTGATATAAGGACTGAAAGAAGAACGATTAAAAGCTGCTGCATCTTTTGGTTTTGATTGCATTTTATGGCTGAGCCTGTTACAGTATATCAGGGGAGCACTGTGGAACTTTTACTTAAAAAGAAACCTCTAAGAAATCCATAGCTTTCATAATGACTGTGATAGTTTGCGGTCAGACAGAGTAGCTCTGAGGACTAAGTCAGATGTTAAGTAAACAGAGTAGAATACCACATGGTCAGGACTCTACCATCTCTTTCATAGGACACATAGATCAAGCCTGGTGAGCTGTGCTTATGCTGGGGCTTTGTTCTTGTAGGTTGAGTCCTGGCTTGTTTAGGGCATAAAACAGGTGAGTTGAGCCACCTGAAGGAATGATTTGCAGGGTGCAGTGGGAAATCCTGCTCCTTTTCTAGAATCTGTCTGCGGGTTTTGGCTGAGACACACATATAACTGCAACACATGCAGCTGAAACGTTACAGGCTGGTGCTTGTTCCAAATAGTGCCAGCCTACTGGTCCAGCATGTGTGAATGAGCTTATCTTACAGCTGCAATGTTTTTGCGGTAGGATCAGAAAGAGTGTGTGAGACAGTGCTTTACACTTTTCATCTGTGATTTCTGACCTTTGGAGAGCAGCAGTGTGCCTCTGGGTCTGCTCGTGCTGGGTGTTGCTAACAAACACTGCACAGGAGAGGTGCTTGTTATGTGATACAGCCGCTGCTGGCCGGCTGTACACCAGCCAGTTCTGCTGCTGCAGGACAGCGTGTACAGCACGGAGGGACTGCAGCCTCAGATGGGGAGAAACAGCCCTCCACTTCCCTGTGAGAAAGGCTATTTTTATGGAACCATGCGATGAGCTCTGGTATCTTCCAGCTCTGAGGTGCTTTAACTAGGATGGCCATATCAGTTAAGAAAACATTTCAGAAAAAGAAGTCGCTGTTGTAAAGAAGCCTCTGCCTCTGGTTCTTAGGTAAGTATTTTGTTTGAACAGCCAATTTCCTTAAAATAATGGATAGCTTTGAGAAAACTAATTTCTTTGGTTGTACTAGGTCCAGGTTTTTTCGGCAGCATGTAATTTCATCCACCACAAGGTACACACAAGTGAGTTGACTACAGTGGATTCTGCTTGATGGTTCTCAGGGCTCTAGCTGACCACAGAGGTGCTGGTGCTGACAGTAGGGAATGCATGACATTCACCTCTTGAAGTGGTTTGAGGGGTCTGCCTAACTTACATCGAAGCAAGAGGAACAAGAATATTTGCTCTATATATCATTGTAAAGCTGGCATGGCTTTATATGAAGGGGAAGTCTTGCCTGACAAGTTTGGTGATCTCCTGTGATGGAGCTACAAGTGTGCTGGACAGGGGCAGAGCAACTGATATTGTCTACATGGGCTTTTGCAGTTTGACACTGTCCTGCAGGCCATCCTTGTCTGTAAATTGGAGAGACATGGACTGATGTATCAACCACATGGTGGATAAAGAGCTGTCTGATGGCCACACTCAGAGTTGTGGTCAACAGCCCATTGTCCACATGGAGACAGTGACAAGTGGTGTCCCTCAGGAGTCAGTCCTGGGTCCAACACTGTTCCACACCTTTGTCAGTGACGTGGACAGTGGGATCGAGGGCCGCCTCACAAGTTTGCTCATGACACTGAGCTGGGTGGGGCAGTCAGCACAGGGGAGGGAAGGGATGGCATCCACAGGGACCTGGACAGGCTGGAGAGGTGGGACCATGCAGACCTCAGGGAGTTCAGCAAGGCCAAGTGCAAGGTCCTGCACCTGTGTTGGGGCAATCCCAGGCACACCCACAGGCTGGGCAGAGAAGTGATTGAGAGCAGCCCCGTGGGGAAGGACTTGGGGGTGGTGGCTGATGGAAAACTCACCATGAGCCAGCAGTGAGTGCTCCCAGCCCAGAAAGCCATGGGAATCCTGGGCTGCAGCCAAAGGAGCGTGACCAGCGGGTCAAGGTCCCTCTTGTCTCCTCCTGTGAAACCCTGTGAAACAGGATGACTGTGTCCAGCCCTGGTGTCCCCAGTTTAAGAGGGACATGGAACTGCTGGAGCAAGTCCAGAGGAAGCCACAAAGCTGATAAGAGGGCTGGAACTCCTCCCCTAAAAAGATAGGCTGAGAAAGTTGGGACTATTCAGCCTGGAGAAGAGAAGGTTGTGTGGAGACCTCATGGCAACCTGCCACTATCTGAAGGGGAAATACAGGGAAGCTGAAGAGAGACTCTTTGTCAGGGATTGTAGTGACAGGGCAAGGAGTAATGGGAACACACTGAAAGAGGAGCAATTTAAGTTAGATATAAGGAATAAATTCTTTACTATGAGTGTGGTAAAACAGGTTGCCCAGGGAATCTGTGGATGCCCCAGCAGTGTTTAGGGTGAGGTTGGATAAAGCCTTGAGCAGCTTGGTCTACTAAGAGATGCCCTGTGCATGACAGGGGAGATTGGGGCTGGATGATCATTACAGTGCATTCCAACCCTTCATATTTCATGATTCTATGATTTTTCAGGCTTATAGTATATAATGGTATAAGACCTGTATCCAACATACAGGGGAATTAAGCAGTACATTTGTCCCTTGTATCTTTGATCCAGCTTGTGGCATAGATGAATGCACTTAATGCCATGATGGGAAAAGTAATATTGTTTACTGTTGTATCCATGTGTTTGTTGTGGTCTGTTCTATTGCTTTTTTCCAAATATAAAAAGTTAATCTTTTGTTAAGGTAATCAGGTATATTGTGAAAATCATTGCAGGTCTCTTTTCCTCTCCTGTTCTACTACTGCAGGTGAAGGTGAAGAGCTCTCTCCATAAGAGCCCAAGGGAGCTTTGTGCAGCTAGTGTGAATAAAAAATCCATCCACTGAAAGAAAAAACATAGGATTTAGGAAGAGAGACTCCTCCTGACTAGTTGTTCACATTGACATTGAATGATATAATGGGAATCTTCATGCAGAACCTTCTATAGTCATGCTGCTGTTTTCTTTGCTGAGGTGGGAGTTGCAGATTTTTGAAAATAATTTTGGCCTATTGTTTGAACGTTATTTTGAGCCCAAGGAAACAGGGACCCAAGTTAATCACAGGAGATCTTCAATTAGAAGAAGGAAGAAGTTTTTCACAGTGTTAGAATGTGTTCAGTGTTTCAGTTTACTAAGTCAAACAGAAAAGGAGAAGAAGTTGAAGATCAAGAACCAGGGACTGCATACAGATCCTGGATAATTTGTGAAACAAAATGGAATATGTGCAAGTAGGAAGACCAGGCCATGAAAGCCTGGGGAATGGTTGTTGGAAAGACTGAAATTATAGGCTCTGAAGCACTTAGTTCCACTGTCTTAAGTGGACATTTATGTGAAGACATAACTGAACATTAGGTGGCGAGTAATCAAAAGAACATGTTTAAGACCAAGAGTAATGATTTGTTTAAGGATGTTTGACATGGCTGGACTAAAACACAGTAAAAAAACCCAGCTTCCTTAAGATGATTAAAAAATTCTAATGTAATTTGAATTACACACAGAAGTATATTTTCATACTGATTTGAATTTATTAAAAATTATTGTTACTGTAAAGAATATAGTGTTTCATGGATAAAGCTATGCTAGGAGTAGAAATATTTTTGTTAGTGTAGAACTGATTTTGTCAGTGGCTTGCATTGCTCTGCTTTCCAAATGGCATACAGGTTGCAGTATTTTTCAGCAGCCTGTCAGTGCAATGGCATGTAAAAATAGAGGGAACAGAAAGATGGTATTTTTGCTTCAAATAGCTGATGTCATTCACCTACTCATTTTATATGTGAGCAGTTGGTACACATAGTGTGTTTGTAATTCAGCTTGTGTTTTATTTACTAATACTGGACTGTGAAAACAAAATGTTAGCTGTCAATAAAAAAAGACTGGCACTATTTGTTGTTAGGGCTGAAATAGAAGAGCTGTCTCTCACTAGTTACTTTTTTGTTGTCAGTCTTTAAACTTCTAAAAGGTTCCTGCCAGGGAACCTGATCTTGCAAGAGGCTGCAACTGTTCATGTGAACTCTTCATATATACAATCCCATTTATAAGAAGCAGAACTGTGGCTTTCTGGGCAAAAGAAGAATTATCCTTTCCGCTTTCTACATCTTGGACACCTGCTCTGACCAAGTATCTTGAAATTTAGAGAAGCGCATTGATTCCCGTTAAGATTGAGCAGTACTACAGAGCAACAGCCTCAGCTGTGGCTTCAAGGTCTGCAGGTCATACAGCTCTCTCTTCTTGGGACTTCTCATTGTTGCTTCATATCCCAGTAGATTGACATTTTGCAGATGCTCTGATCAGTCCCTACTAAGAATACAGACAGGTACTCTTACAAAATGTTATTAAAATACCTGGTCAGAAGCAGTGTGCTTGTTTACAGGCTGTGCCTTGTGGAGCCTTCCAGACAACACAGGCTGAAACAGTCTTGGGGAAAGTGCTGGATGTGCTCAGCCAGAGATGGCAGCTGCGGCTTCAGCAGAGCATCCAGCAGCCTGCAAACACAGCTGCCATCCCCTGTTCCTCACCAGCCCCTTTCCCTTTGCGTCTGCTGACCAGAAATTGAAGTGTCTCTGAGTTTGGGCTAACGTCTATGGACTCAGCCATCAGTGATCTCTAATACCTGAGAAGCAGATGATGACTCAGCCCATGGGTTGTCTGTCCATCCCTGAGACTGAGGCAGAGCTGCAGAAGCCAGTAGAAGTGTGGCACCACTGGAGGTGGAAACTTGCTAATAGAGAAGAGAAGGAAGACTGAATAAACAACTGTATTCATTAAGGCAATTACTGGACAGAAATGAGGCATTTTCTGGGGAGTGAGAAATGTCAGTCTATGTTTTGTTCCATTGCTGCAGTTCACACACAAGTGATTGGTAGTCGTTTATGGGTGCTATAGTCACACAAACAGTACTGGAGGAACTCGGGCATTAGAAAAATGACAAGGAGGAGTACCAAAAGGATGTTTGATAGGCTAGTATCAATACTTTACCTTGTCTAAGCCTTCTGGGATGTATGAAGGGACTGAGACATCAAGTAATTCTAATAATGTAGGTCAAGGATGGAGGGTACGTACTTCTGCCTCAACAGCACTGACCTTTTGTGTGTTCTACATTATAAATAGTTGCTTATCGGCAGCTCTGGCTTTTTGCATTGACTTTTGATCCCTACTGCTCTCACCATTCATTTCTTTGTCTTTGTCTTGCCAGTTACTACAGGCAAGAACTAATGCCATTCATTATATTTTGTCATTGGAAAAAGTCAAAACAAATGCTCATATTCCTTTGACTTTTTCTTTGCAGACTCATGGTGTGTGGGGTGGGTAAGAAATGATGCTTTCAAAACTGTTATTGTAACTTCTTTCTGAGAAATTGCATAAGGCCCTAGGGAACTATCTGCAGATAATTTTACAGATTTTAGGTGTATTTTATGTAGTGTTAATACTTCTTGATATTGTTTGGCTCAAAAAATGTATTCATGAGTGTTAAGTACTGGCTGCTCTTCCCTTGATTACCAGCAAATCACTGTGTAGAGCATGGTCATTTAATTGCTACAAATTTAAGCAAATGTTGAAATGGTAAAAAAGAGCCAAGTAGACCACTAGAAATATTTATTGTGGGGTCAGGAAGACCCACAAGAGTAGCTTCTCTTCAGCTATTAGTACAGTTGGGCATTGAGAAGTTGTGAAGGAAATTCAAAACAATGTCTCCCAGTTTTGCCAAGATTACTCAGTGAAATCACTTGTTGCCAGATGCTCATGCTGAATGAAAGAGAACAGCAACCACTGTGGTAGGAATTAGTTTTCTGAAATTGCTCAAAGCCAATTATCAGTCCAATTGTTTTAGGGAATTATTAATACTCTGTGGACTGTTCTACAGTTTGAAAGACAGACCAGCAGGTAGAAGTTATATTTATGAGGGAAGTGTTTCTCACCTTTAGCCTGTTAGCTGTGGGAATGCATACAGCCGCTTCTATTTGGGATTTCAGTGTAGCTGTGATAAAGGGATTGGAGCACAGATTGTGGGATCAGAGTGAAAGATTTGGTCTGTATTTCCCAAGCAGTAGCTCCTGGAAGCGATACGGAGCTTGTGGCTAGGAATGGAGCCATAACCCTGTCCATGACTGCATGGGAGGCTCTGCAGTGAGTTCAGAAAGACCTCAGCCAGATGTGAGCCTTCGAAGCCTCTGCTCATGGCCCTCCTTTCCAAACCATAGCAGAACTTCATACTTTTTTTTTATTTCTTCTTGGAAGAGAGGAATACTTGTGTGTTTGGTGTTATTTTGAATGTATTGTGCTCTTCGTTTTTATGCAGTCTTGGTAGTAGTAGTAAGCCAGGTGTTGCTGGTGTTTCATGGACAGTGTATCCAACCCAAGAGTCCAGGGAGCTTACAAACATACTATTCCTCTTCTTCCAGCTGTTCTTTTTGGCAGTAGCATGAGCTGAAAGGTTTACATGAATTAAATATTCACGGCTGAGTATGAAGTTATCTGCTGATCAGACCCCTTTGTGCTATTTGTTAATAAAGTGAAAATCCAGCACTACACTCACTAAGTATAGTTGATTGCTTCAATGGTAGGTGCCGCTGGGAGGAATCTAGCATCCTTTCTGGAGTCTGGTTTGTTGATTATTGTATGACCTAGTTGGCAGCAAGCCTGTCCTATGAGGCACAGGGCAATAATATACTGCACAGCTATTTTGCTAAGTAATTGAAATACAGCGCCAGTGTTATTTGGGACAGATACGTCTTTGATAACCTATTGCTGCTAAGCTGCACAACAAAAAAACCCAACTTTTTCCATCATTATGCTTTCCTCCATTATTCACCAGCAAGCAGACCCTGAAGAGCTCTACTTCGGTTGAGATTTAAGGGAAAGTTTCTAGTCAAGGTGTTAGTCCATCTTGTTGCTCACTAGCAAATCTGCTTATTTTGAAGTTTTCCATACTGTACTAGATCTCTAAGCATTTGCTCAAAATTCAGCGTAGTTTCTGAAAATTCACATTGGGCTGCCAAATGTATTTAGAAGTTGTTTTCATAAATGCAGAAAAACTAAAACACCACTAGTAAGTATCCTCTAAGATAATCTTAGTTTGTAACTCTTGTCTCTGCCACATGATGACTTATCTGCAGGAAACAAGCACTTCTTCACCAGTCTCAGAATGTCCAAAACTTGCTCTTTAGCAAAAAATTGGAATCTGGCAGGATTCAAGTACAAACCAGTCTCTTTGTGGAGACTTACTGCAGGCCCTCGGATACACTCGTTCTTGCTCTGCAAAGTTCATTCAGTCACCTGGTATGGTTAGTCTGGATTTTTTTCCTCTGTTTAAATTTCTCTGTTGTTTGAACTCTGCCTGAAAAGTAGACTGGCACATGTCCTCTTATTTTTCAGATCAGTCATGCCAGCTATGCATAAAAGAGCTGGAGCAAAAGCATTCCATATCCGTTAAGTGTTTTATTTTCCAGACTGAAAACTGAATACTTGCAGCTTGTATGTCATTATATGCTTGTCATTCCTAATTACTTTCTGGCATGTTCCTGGGTGTTTCGTAGACAGGAAAATGCATTTGATTATATTTTTTTAAGCTAGGGTAGCAAAAAAAAAAAAAGAAAAAGGAAAAAGAAAGACTTCTACAAGAAAGCCAGAGAAGGACTTTTTACAAGGGCAGGCAGAGATAGGGGAAGGCAGAATGTCTTTAAAATGGAAGAGAATAGGTTTTAATCAGATATTTGGAAAAAATTATTTATTGTGAAGGTGGTGAGACACTGAAATAAGTTGCCCAGAGAGATGGTGGATGCCACATCTCTGAAGATATTCAAGACTGGGTTGGATAGGGCTTTGAGAAACCTGATCAGTGAAAGGTGTCCCTGCCCATGGCAATGGGGTTGGAACTAGATAACCTTTAAGGTTCCTTACAGTCTAAACCATTCTGTCATTCTGTGAGGTAGAAAACTATTGGGAGAAGGAAATATGTGGACATTATAACTTCTTCCTTTCTGAAAGAGTAACTTGCTTTGTCTCTTACCATAAGTAAGCATTTTGTCTTGAAAGAGTGAGACTGCTGCATTTCATAACTGGAAATTAATCATCAAGCATATTGTTATTTTCAAAGCATGTGATTTTTCCCTGCAGGTATTTTGAATACTGTGACGTGTTTTATCAAAGGAAGACATTGTGTTTGCATATCAGATTTTATGTGCACAAATTTGTAAATTTGTACAGAGAAGCATATTTGCAGTTCTGACTCTTCAGATAGGCTACCAAGTGAGCTACAGTAACTCACCTGAGGCTAGTGGTAAATAGAAACTGCGCCAATGAAGAAAAGAGTTTCCCAGCCAGCATTTCCTTTGCTTCTTTAGATTTTATTCTTTCTTGACGGTCACTTGACAGCTTGACTACTCCAGAAATGTGCTGGAGTATCAGAAGCCTGTTATCTCCTAAGATAGCTGTTGTTCCTCAGACAGAATGTAAATCTTCAGTCACTGAAATTAAGAGTCATGCAGCTTTGGTGGGGCATGTGTCAATACACAGGCTGCTTATAATAGATTCAGATGTGAAATTACCTTCAAAGGCTATGGTCACAAATTAAAGCCCAGACTGATTTTTTGGGGTGGCTCTCATCTTTCTGCCATGGGAGCTGTAGTGTAGGCTTGCATGAGCTGCACCCCTGGCTGGGAGCTCAGTTCTCACTGGGCTGATGCAGCTTGTCCCACAGCGGCTTGGTACCAGGAGAGATGGGAGCCTGTGGCAGGGACCTGCCTTGTCACCAAGAAGGGCTAGTCAAGTCCTTTTGGCAACAGCCCACTGCAAGGCTGGTTTTGACCATGCACAAAGCTGCTTTTTGCCAGCTCTATCTACCAGCTAACACACAGGAAATGTGACCTAATGGTAGCTTGTCTGTGTGGGTGGTCTCCAAAATTTGTTCAAGCTGTTGAAGAGTACTCACATGATGTGGTATTAAGTGTCTCCACTAGATACCTCAATTGTTATTTGCCTTCTATTAAGACTCAACAGACTATGAGAAGTCCAAGGCCACCTTAGCCACCTCAGTTTAGTGCCTGCTTTTCAGTGGTATCTGCTGAATTTTGCTGGTAATATGCTGCCTGCTGTGATAAACAGGAGCAAAGACTCTTGCCTCGGGTGACAATAATTTATTACTCATACAATGCCACCAGCCACAGTTTGCAATTCAGTCAGCTATGCTAAACAAATATGAAGATACCTGCCCTGGAGAACTGCCAGCATTCAGGAATAGCAGGATAATTTATGATGCTGAACAAACCAAATATAACCTGTGGCTGTTCTGCATGGTGAATACTTTTGCTTTCGTAGACTGTATTCCTAATCTAATCATTCCCATTATTAGTTGCTTCTTTGTACCTTGCTAAAATAGCTGTAGGAAAATACTTTCCTGAAATCTGAGGTTTTAAAGGAATTTTGAATATAGCCTGATGAAATATGGCAGCACAGGAATCCTGGAATCTTTAACTTACAGTGAAGATAATTAGTCTCTTCTGTGCAGTGACGTGTATAAACTTTTCACTATAAGCTTGCCTCTGACTGGATGAAATAAATAGTAATTTTTCTGGAAAAAACAAAAGTTTTCAAGAAGTCAAGCCAGTTCCAGCTTTTGACTTGAATTAGAGTAAGAGTTTCATCTCTCAGAAGTAGCTATGGCTGTATAACTCATAAATGCTGGACTGGATAAATATATTTAAAATAAAAGCTTTTTCAGTCTGAAGAATTATTTTAATGAGTTAAAAACCTGATTAAAAAAAGTAATTTCAAATAAGTCTGAATAAATTTAAATAATTTCAAGTGCATTCATACACATATAAAAATATTTTGTATTGCATAAAATCATAAAAATTTGCTAGAAAGAAAAATTTCAGTCTTCCTATAGAATTATACATCAACATGAATGAAGCAAACTGATTTCTTTTCGTGTCACCAGAAGGGTCTGTTGCTAAACTATTTTTTGCCGCTAGAGTAACTGCTGTCAGGTTTCCTTAATAGAGGAAACCTTACAATTTCCTTACAATGTTCATGGAGATATTGAAATGCCTTGAAAAACACAGCATTTTGTTAAATGGTTACTCACTGATGCAAGGTATTGATTGTGGAAGTTACTGCTCTTGGGCAGGGATTGTGGTGGGCGTGGTGGTGCTGGGGGTGCCATGGTGAGCGCTGAGTGGACGCGCCTCTGTCCCTTGGAGAGTGCGCAGCGTGCGTAGGGAGCTGCCGCCTCTCGCCTCTCGTGTGCATGGGTCAGCAGCGCCCCTCAGCACCTTCGAGTGGCTGCTACAGGGGCTGCTACAGGGTCGTTTGGCTTTTGTTTATTTCCAGCTGGAAATGAGCTACTTCACCATCAACAGCCTGGTTTCCAGGCTGCAATGCTTTGGGCTTGCCTCCCTTTTCCTTGCTCCCTCACAAGTCTTGCATCTCCTCTGTAAACAAACTGTCACTCTCTAAAGCTTTCTCCACAGATCAGGTTTTCTGAGCATTTTATCTTCATTGCCCTCTTTGGCAGTCTTTCACTTGGCAGCAGTATTGGAAAGGAGAAGCCCTCTAACATGTGCTGCTCCCATTAATGCACTACAGAATTCCAGGTGCCTGTGAGACAATGGCATTTTCTCATCAACTTTTTTTCCTTTTGATTTCCACTTGTTTGATTTTTCCCCTTCTTGAAAAACTGCTGCCTAGCCTGTAACTCTTTACACTACATTGGTCAGTGGTACAATATGACACATTTAACCTTGTAATACAGCAATGACAAAAGTGTATTGAATAATGAGAAATCCCTAGGTGTGATCAGGTTTTTGTTTGGTCTTTTCTGTGTGTCTTCTTCTTTTTTTTTCTCTTCAGATGCTACCCCAAAAATGAGTGTAATAGGAAACTTCAGACTGAAAATTGCTTTAGTCAAACACACAACTTATTTTGAACACCATCTTTATTTCCAGATTAGGTGTGTCATGACAGGATTTGCTGTGGATCTTGGACAAGTCCCATGCTGTATTAGCGTGACATTGATGCCCTGCTGCTGTCCTTTGTCACAGCCAACACCAAAGTCCTGTTTGGTTTTTGGTATGTAAAGGTCTTGGCTCTCCTTTCTTCATGGACTAAGGTGGTAACTGCAGTAGCCAAGCTAAGAGTCTGACAGTACAGCTTCCCTTTGGATCCTAACTGCTGCTTACAAAACTTTGCAAACATAGCTCCTAAGCTGGCAGGCTGCTTGTCTTCAGCTACAGGGAGAGCCCTCATAAAGGCTTTTGCTGTCCCTGAGGTCTATTGCAAAATAAGAATGTTCCCTTTCTATTTGGCATCAACTCAGGTTTGTAAACTTTGATAACAAAAGAAATACTGAGTTCATATTCCAAAATACTTGGAATCTGGTTGTTGATTTTTGGGTACATAGGGCTGTTGCTCTCACACAGAATAGTTTTCCCTTTAAAATTCCATCTGATCCCTTTACACATTTTCTTGTTTATTCTGTCAGATGGCTTGTTCCTGGAAAACTTAATACAAGCACAATTTCCAAATTGTGTTGAGGGTGATTGTTCTCTCTTGCTGTGAAGACACTTGGTGGGATGCATAGTGGACATCTTCCATGTTACTGATTTTTTAGCACCATGGATGGGAATATTCACATTGCCAGAGGAAATGAATGGATGGGAATATTCACATTGCCGGAGGAAATGAATGGATGGGGTGCGTACCTGGAGATGGAGATGGGCAGGAAGCACAGGAGTGTGATGTTTAGCTGGGAGTTCAGACTGTGGACGAGTAGGAAGGGGTGGTATCTGGGAGAGGCTGCAGCAGGTAGGACTTGCCAGGGGTCACCTACTGATCACCTACTGACCTTCATCCGCTCACCTTGGGCACAGATTGCCCCTCTTGTTCTCCAGCCTATCTCCTTCTCTGGGACATCCCAGCTTCTTTTTGCCTTTGAGGCTGACCATGACTGCACATGTATCAAAAGATGAGCTCCTATTTAGGAGCCTGTTTGTTCGTCTTCATCCAGATGCTTGATTATTTTACCTTTTAATTGTTATTTTCATGCGGTTAGGGATAAGAAGGACAAAAGGCAGTGGTGGGTTACAAGGATTGGTTTACAGAAGCTTTGAAGATGGGGCTGTTCTGTATTGAGGAATAATGTTTTTTCCCTGTACAGCATTAATCACTTTGCATTCCATTTCCACTATGACAGCTCAGATATAATTACTGCTCACCTTGGGCCACTTAAATGAGTACTGTATATTCCTGTGAACCTTTTAACCTGCAAAATTAATCACATGGAGAAAGTTAATGCTATTTATATTTTAATAAAAATTTGCAAACCAGGCAGGAGGGAAGAGTGTTTTTGTGCACAATGTTCCCATTTATGCTCAACTACTTGAGGGAGGCTGGTGGCTTTTTGAGAGATTATGGATATGAGCTTCTGCTGAAGCCAATTGACTGTGACAAAGGGTATTTTTTGAAAAAAGGGCACTGTCCATGTGAATATTGTGACGGTCAGTAATGTTAAATGTCTTATTGGGGAGGTATAGCCTCTCTTCTATAAAGTCCTGTTTATTCATTGATACTGTCGTGTCTGGAGAGGATTGGGTGCTGAAAAGAAGTGAATAATTGTAACAAGGTTCATTCTGTTTAGTTTACTCCCTATTTACCTCCATCTCCATTTAGCACCTTGCTTGAGATTTGATATTACACATAGTGCTATAAAATGCCTAAAAGCATTCAATTTTCAGAGAGGTGCAATATGCCTTTCTCTTGCTTTAAATGAAATTTTACAGCCTTCAGTGTTGCCTAAAGGATTTTGCAAATGTAAATCCTAAAGGCTGATGCCCCAGAAGAAATCAGAAAGCTCGTTTTTAAGCACAACTTTAAGCTAGCGTCTTGAACATTGTATGCCTGTGGTAAGCTTGGCAAATTAAGTAACTTCTTGATATAATCCCATTCACTGTCCTTGACGTATGAATTTCTCAGCTATTTAAAACAAAGAGAGCAGAAACAGCATTTTTTCCTCCATCTTCTTTCTCAGCCTGTGAGAAAACTGATGTACAGATATACATGTTGTGTATAAGTTGCTTTCTGAAGGTGGACACTACTAAAGTTCTGATTCTGCAGTGCAATTTCTAAGCATGAGCCACTGTAGAAATCACTGGTGGAGAGTGAGAACACATGCATCTCTGTGAAAAGGGCTCATTTCATGTCTGAGCAATGTTGAGGGAGAGCAAAAAGGAGCATTTTGTCATGGAAATGTTGGACAAATTGTTTCAAGTGCAAGGAAGGGACAGGAAGGTGGTGTAAAAGTGGTGTATAGCACTGAGTCATACTTGTTTAAAAACATAAAAAATTACTTTCCATGTCAGAATAACGAGCAGTCGTGTTTGCTTGCTGGAATTCGTGCAGTTAAATTGTTATCTCAGGAGACAGTGTTCCCATTTAATAGGATGTTACCCAAACTTTACCAAACTACAGAAATTTCAGCATGTTTCACCATTAAGCTGCTTTGTAAAGTGAAGACACATCCTGCCCTCTCTTCTTCACACTTTTTCTTTAAGCAACAGTTAAACCATCTCAATGATGCTCAATGCCACTTATCATTGGGAGATAGATGAACACTGGACTGGGAAACAATTTTGACCTTTGCAATTTATTTGTCACTTCAGGGTGGTGACAAGTGGCCTTTAATTAAAAGGAAGGACGATCATGTTTAATTGATTGCAATGGAGAGTTTTAAAAATCTTTTTAATTGTACTGCTTAAGATGTTTTCCTCTCAAAAGTGACTGATATATTCATTTGTATGTTTGTTTCATTTTCTGAGTGCAAATACTAACAGCATTCCAGAGCCTTCTCCTCTTGCAGGAAATATTGCTGTTTATCTCGTCATCTATGGCTCAATACTGTTGCATCCAAACCTAAATTCTTCAAATCTTGATTACTCAGAGCAGAGGTTTGTTTTGTTGCTGTGCTGACCATTAGCATCATTAGCTAATACATTGCCTTTGTGTCTTCAAGTCAAATGCAGCTACAGTGATATTTCTGTGTTTGTGTAACTTGCATGCTTTGAAGTCATCAGAATATCAAAAGAGCAGCCTTTTCAAAAGTACATATGACTTAATAAGTGTGCTTCTGATGTTTGTATCCACTGGAAGAGGCATTTAGAGAAGGGAGGAGAAGGATTTGTTGAGAAATAACAAAATGACTAATCAGAAATACTTGTCCTCTTTTCTTTCTCGTGTGTGACTGTTTCCATTATAAACTGGAGTGATCAATATCTGCCTGAATGGAATTGAGGAGATAGCTCTCAGGAGGTGAAATATTTTGTAATTTTTAACCTTTCTTTACTGTGTTTATACCTGCTAAAGGCTGAAAGAGTTTAGCAGCTCTGAAGAGTGTTTGTCTAGTTTACTTACCGTATCTTTTTCTAAGGGGAAAAAAAAAAGAAAAAAAATGGACAATGTTTTTCCTTGTTCCTGAAATTCCTAACATGAATGTGTTTATCCCACACTAGATGGTAAAGATGGACTCCCTCTGACAATTAAAGTTGCTCTCCATTAAGAAGTGTGTGTACTGCACTTAATGAAGCAGCACTTAGCTTTGCTAACATCCCTCTGAAGCAGTACAGAAGTTCTTTTAGCACATGAGTGGATTCCCAGAACTCTTGCTTTGTAAATAATGTCTGTGCCCAGTGAGCCCTAATTGATAATGACTGTTAATGTAATACCTGCTGGCTAGGCCTGGTCTTTACTGAAAGAGCTCTTTGAAACTTTTTTATTGATTGCTGCAATCAGTTTAGTTTAAAAAACAAAGAAAGAAAAAAAGCCACCAAAAAAACCCCAGACATTAATTTGGTCTCAGTTTTCTGATAATTGTTTTTCTTATTCAATAGAGTTGGTGATATTAAAGTCTCAAAACCCTTGTCTGCATTTTTACTTGTAAAGCATTTCATGATTTCAAGTAGGATCTCAGGACTGGATATTGAATAAATGTAATTTTCTGTCCAGTTCACAAAAGGCCACCCCAAAATAAAGACATAGAATTTGCCTACTCTCTGTATCATGAGGTTTTTATAAACTAATTATTATTTCTTTACCTGTGCAGGAAGTGAGGTTTAGTCAGAAGGCTGAGATGGCATTCTCTTCCCTGTCCTCAGGGTTTCTGTTGCTTTGTATTTGCACACACTGTACAGACATCAGGTTTTGGACCCTTGTCCCATGGTGCAGACTATGGCCAGCTCTGCTGCTGTCTGCAAAAGGGATGGGAGTTGTGCTTTCATCTGGTGAAGTTGTGCTTTCATCCTTCTCACCTTCAGTGTTCCCTTACAGGTTTTGATTTGATTGCCATTATCAGAGAATGCTTGACGTAGATCATCCAGTGGTGACATTCACGTCACATTTTCCTCTTCTCTATCTCCCTTTGTGTACATTTCAGTAGTTGAATTCTTAGTGCTGAATTACTTGATGGTTGCAAAGTGTTCAGTTTTTGAAGGGATAGCTGTATTTGTTTTGCCTTTATGTATTTTTACTTCAAAAGTGGTTTAGTTATAATTTTTTATGACTTGCACTCACTGATGTAGAAAAGCCTAGTGGCAGGTAAGATTTGCTTCAAATGACCTGAAAAACAGTAGTCCATAAAAGAATGCATGAAAAAGGATTGATTGCTGATTTTTAGTAAAGGTTTAATTAATAAATAATTATTCTTCTCTCTTTATTGCTGGATGGTTTTTTGGTCTCAACTTTTCACTGCATTTTAGACTAATTTTTAGTATGTATGTCACAGTTTTACACTAACAAGGAAGACAAATATACCACAAAAAATTAGAACAATAGCTACAATCTAGCAGTGTATTTTAGTTGGGGTAGTTTAAAAATTTAAGTAGCATTTTGTGGAGAACTGGATTCTGATTTTGATGTGTCCCTTTAAGGGTTCATGCTTGGCAATTAATTTATGCCCTTATTCACTCTGTGAATCTCACATGTGTTTTGGCTGGGCAGTTGCACTCTGAATCTTTTGTTACAACTTTATCAAGCCAGTTGGTATAATCTGTCAGTCCTGGGTCCAGAATGGACATGGGATCATAGTGGTTCATAATTTACAGCTCAGTGAGTGCTTTATAAGTGACTACTCCAACCTGTGGAGAGATGATGCAGTTGTAAATGTTCTAAGGCACAAGGAATTTAACAAAATTGTTCAAGATGCAGCCAGGCCATTAATAATTAAATATCAGTATAGTATAGGTGTTTTGTTCTGACATATGTAGTCATAAAACCAGAAAACAAATTTACAACACACTTTTATTTTACCATGACTCTGTACAAATAATAACCATTACTAAGCATTTCTTTCCCACCTGTTATTACAGCCTAACATATTGATCTATAATATATTTTTATGAATGAGACATGTAGTTAGTTAAAAATCTCCTCCTTTACAGAAAAATACTTCAAATACAGTGGAAAATTTTAAGTGGCTTGTAGCTCTTTTGAACATCCAACAGTATGGTAAACAGAGTTTTGCGCTTAGGAATACTGTAGACTATTAAAAGGCCTGGGCATTTTTAGTTGTTTTTTTTTTGTTGTTGTTTTTGTTGTGGGTTTGTTTGTTTATTGTTTTGGGTTTGTTTTGGTTTTGTTTTTTGGGGGATTTTGTTTGTTTTTGTTTGTTGGTTTGGGTTTTTTTAAATTCATTTTCTCAGAATTTTGCATTCTGCATATTCTGTTTTCTGTCATTCCCAGCATACCCTTTTATGAATCTCCACAGTTTTGGTCTTTGTTAATAGCTTCTGTTTATCAATAAGGCTGCACCTCTGCCAAAAGTGGCTTGACAACTGGTGTGATTGACAGTATTTAAAACTAGTAGAGATATTTGTGTTTCTTTTCAGGATGTTAAAAAATTTTTTTTGCACTTTCACGTGGCAGTTGCCCATCACTTCACTGGGTACTGTCCTCCTGACAGCACCGTGGGATTGTGCTGCTGTGAAACAGGGCAAGCCAGTACTGTCTTGTGCACCCTGCCATGCCAGGAATACTTCCAACAAGTGCTTTTGCTGAGCACCAGCACCTGACTTTCATCCTTCTATCCTTTCTGCAGGAGAGTGTCCTTGGATAACACATTTTAGGGGAACCACAGGGATATTGGGACTAAGATCAGGGTGTGACAAGGCATGGCTGTAGCTTTCCTGTTGTTGTACCACAGCCCCTTAAAAATGGCCTTGCAGCATTCCTCTGAGACTGGTGTCTCCAGCAGGTGGAAGTGGATGCCTGGGAGCTGTGGATTGGTACTTGAAGCACACCTGGAAATGGGACCTGCAGAACGGCCACCTCTTTACTATTAAAATATTTTGTTCTTAAAACACACTTAAGAATTGTTTTCAACTGTGGGATTTGACCCAAGCCAGGGATCGGCCGAGGACCATGGTGAGATAACCAGGCTTCATGGGAAAGGAATAATTGTCCTTTCAGGAGCAATGTGCTTGGGAACATTCCTGTGTTCAGTTTGACACCCAGCCCAGCTGGGGACACATGATACTTGAGGAGTCCTTTTGCTCCTCTTCTGCCTTTCGATATTGAGGTCATTTTGGCTTCAGCAATCTGGTGGTGAAGACCTGGACTCTCTTCTGATGTTTTCAAGTAAAAAGCAGCAACCATGGTGAATTCCTGTGATGGAGGAAGAAATGTCCTGATGGATGCTAAGGCCAAATTGACCAAGGATTTTGACAGGAGGAAAGCCTTGACTTGGTGAAGATCTAATTTCACAGGAGAGAAAAGTATTTTAGTTTCAATTTCATGATCACATAAAACTGTTTTTAATGACTTTCTAACAGAGACATCACACAAGGTTTTTCTTGTGCTTATTATATTGCACGATTGGTTTCTGGTAGTATCAAAACACTAGGAAATCTCTCTCAATAATATAATTAATCTCTAAATGTTACCATTTAGTCTTAGCGAGGTCTGTTTTTCCATAACCTCATATTTAACATCAGGACACTTTGAATTGTGTGTGCACGCTTTGGTGCTGTCCTGTGGTTTTGGCAGTCATTGCAGTATTCAAATCATAATAGTGCTTGCATCACCTGAGCTTTTGATGGCCACCACCGTGTCACTGGGCAGTTGTGTCTAGTAATGCCTGGAGTTAATGGGATTCAAAAGCTTATAAATACAAAGCAGCTTCCTCAAAAGTTGCATGGGGTTCCATCTTGTATTAAGAAAAAAATCATAGCAGCCAAACTAAAAACATTAAGTTTTGGCTCTAATGATCCAGATTTTCAGAAAGTGAGCTTTCAGGTCTAACTGCTTTTATGTATATGTATCAATTACTACCACTACTAGAATATGTATAAGTAGTACTTAAATACAAAAATAAAAACAAAACAAAACCCATGATATATATTGAACTTACTAGGTGCTTCTTAAAACAAGATGGCTGCCCGAAGTGTGAGCTGTATTCAGCATGAGTTTCAGTGGGAAAATGCCTGAAATCAATCCTTTTTTTTTTTCAGCACATCTATCAAAATCCCCTGGAATATTATGTGGAATTCTTATATACTGTGTGTAGGCTGCTTCTATGGAAGCTGGGTGGCTCTTGATGCCTCCTCTGGTACCTGACACAAATGCCATCTTCCCATGCTGTCAGGGCTGCCAGCACCTGTCCCCCTGTGCAGTCCAGAGAGAGGACAGAGCACTCTGCCTCTGTGCAATGGTGCAGCTACTTAATTTTGCTTATAAATAATTTGGATGGTGGAGAAATAATAAAGAAGTCATGTAGTTCTTGCTGGAGCTATTTGGTTTGCCACAAGCCCAGTCTCCATAGACAATTGTAGCTCTCTGCCTTTCAGTAAGAAAGTTTTTGTTGCACAGAAGGTAAATATAGGTTGTGGTAGTTTTTGAGTGTATTCATGCTGTTGACCCATAATTAATGAGCAATTCACCTTGGCTCTGTTGAATAGGAAATTAATTTGCATCTTTCTGTGTTTTCTTTCTAAAGCTGGCAGCTGGAAGTAGTTGGCTTTCAAAACAGGGGTCTAAATGGAAAGTAATATGAATATAATAAATTTACTCATATGAATATAGCATTGAAATACCAGGATTTTTTTTGGGGAGTAAGAGAATACACTTAAAATAACGGTGGCTGATGTTAAACAAATTTGTACCTCTGTGGCATGTTTTTCATATGCTTTTGAAATACCTGAAATACATGCTCCACAAAGAACAAGCACATGAGTTTCTTCAAGATTTGAGCTAGAAATAACAAGCCCAAGAATTGCAAGTGTTACTCTGGAAAACACTGATAATTTTGTGGGCATTGAAACCTTTGTCTTCAGAAGCCTAAGAATGTTTGTCTATTATTTGTCAGGCTCTCAAGCTATGTCTAAGCTGTATAATGCATACCATTGTGAGATATTATCCTTTTTAATATACATACCCTTATTTTTTTTGCTAAAAACTGTTTTAGGAGATCATTAATCCCTGATATTCTTAGTTAAAAATAAAATAAGTATGTGACAGATAGAGAACAGCAGGAAAAGACCTTGAAGCAAAAGTGTAAGGGCTCTGTTCATCTTTTATTAAGAAAAGGCATAGACTTCTTGTCACAATTACAACTTTTTCTAAAAGGTGAAAATATTCTTTTCCCATATTGACTTGGTTTATTTAAACTTGACATTCATGTAAACCTCTTAAGCATTTATACATTTAAACTAGAGAAAATAAGGGAAATTCACTTGAGTTCTTTATTCTTCATTTGAAGACTGCTGCCTGGCTTCATAGAAAACAAATTGGGTTTCTATGATGTTTTATACCTCCATAATAATTTCAGCTGAGTAGGGATCTGGTCACAACATGTTTCCTCTCTGGTATAAACCTAACTGTTTCAGTTTTCCTCTGCAGTTAAAGCCAAATCAGTATCTCTTGATGCTTCCAATGACAATAATGCTCTTTAAATGAGCACTGTTTGCCCATTTGGTGGTTGAAGTACCTGTTTGATTCTTATAGTACAGCAGGCCCTTATGCCCACACAGCTGCCAGTGTCAGGGAGGTTTTTGCAGAGGCTGGTACTGCTCACCTGGGTGTTGGTATCTTCTCACAGCAGTACAGTAACTTTTCTTGAGTCTTCATGTTTATTTGATTGAAGGCAAATTTTCAAGTTGTTGCTGTGTTTAAGAATAGCTAATTGCAATACTATTTGCAAAATCTTTGTTTTCTGCATGTACTGCAAGACATTTCTGCAACTACAGTTGTGGAAGGTTTGCTGTTCTGGGCTGTTCCCTTAATGCTTTAGGCAGATGTAACTTGGGCTTAACAGGAGCAAGCCACAAGATTGCTGGATGAAATCCCAAACACATAGTAAACAAGTGGGAAATATACCTCTGAGAGATTGCTGTCTCTCCAGGTTTAGAACCACAGTAAAACAAACCTGATTGTGAAGAGAGGATTTGAGCAGCAGCAGAGGAGCTACACACAACATTCATGTCATTTTTCACCCACAGCTGGGCAGGACAGTGTGTAAACACAGACTGGTGTCGGCCACTGTTGCCATGCCATGCCCTTGCTTGGAAAGGAAAGCATCTGATTAGTATGAACCATCAACTTCCTTCACTGCAATTCTTAGGTCTGTGGTTTACTAAACATCCAGATTCCTTAGTGAAAGTGCCAAGTGGCCACAGTTGTTTTACAGAGCAAGTATTGCTAGTCTCCTTACCTGGTGTGATTCATCAATTTTTCCTAAAGGAGATGCATAAAGAAGTCTTTGTTCTGCATCCCTCTTGCTCAGTATAATACCACAGTGACAGGAGTGCAGCAATGTTTGTTGTAATATTCTGAGTGTTTCACAGCTGCATGTCAGTCATGTGGAATTAGCTTATTAATGTTGATGAGACATCTCATCCAAAAAAGTGAGTGTAAGAAAAGAATGACCTTTTACATTTCTGGCTGGTTCATCATGCATGCGTACAAAAGGATCTTGCCATAATTCACGATTCTAACATGGCAGAGAAACAGGTATCTGGCTGGTGTTAGCTTTGGCAGTTGGTTTCTTTGTAGCTTAGAGTCTTAATTAAACCTTTGAGAGCCTGAGGGATTACTTAAACATACATGCAATTATCTTAGTGTTCAGGAATTTTATATGTTTATTTTTAAAGACTTTTCTTCATTCCTTTTCTAGGACTAGAATGGAAAAGAACAGATTACTATAAAAGTTTTTAAAATTATATTTATGAATAAAATGCATATTATGATAAAGGATTTCTCACTGGGGCTCATATTAGGAATTATATTCACAATATTTTTCCTGTTGCTATTCTCTGCTGAATTTCTTCATCTGATAATACTACTGTTTAGAAAGTGGTAACATATGCATGTAACAAGTTAATTGTAAAAGCCCAAAAGGGGTAATTTAATTGTGCTACCGAAACAATAGTAGTCAAGGATTCTGGTCTGCGGTCGCCAGTTTTAAATTACCACGATTGGTGTAAATCATGCAAAGGAATTGTGGGATACAGAACTTTCAGCTTTTCAGTACAAATGCCTCATTTTCAGTCCAGTATCACTCAGCCATCTGTCTAATAGACTGCAGTGGTGCTTCACAGACCATTCCTTCAGCAAGCCAGGGCAGTAACAGTGGCGTGAGGGAACATTCCTGAGTATTGCAGCATCTTTGAGATCTTAACTATGCAGGTTTGTGGCTAGGAACTGAGTCCACTTCTCATGTAAATGTAAATGGTGCATGAGCAGGCACTGGCGATTTTCCTTGTAGGAGCGATGCATGTATTTCACATATGTACAATTAGCCAGTTAGCACTGAAAACAAAAAGAGCATTTTATATGCCCTCCTCTTTGCAAAGAGATGCTTCTCCTTTTCATATTTAAAAAATAAAAAATTCCTGAACTAATGTATTTTCTGCCCCTGTGTAATTTCACTAATGTATCAGAGGACCTGGGAGCAACCTTTAGAAACATTCTGGAGAATCAGAGGGGAAAATATCACACTCTAAAGATTGCATGTAGTGTATAGGGGGAAATGAGTGTCAATTTAAAAATTAAGTCTTAATATCTCTCATTTTCAAACTTTTTAGCTTACATATTCATGTTACTGTGTTGTTGGTATTGAACTGAGATGCAGGCTATTCCCAGGAAGCTCTACCTCTGTTGCAGATACTCTATATTTTGCCCTATGGTGGAGAGGGGAAAGTAATTCACACTGCTTGTGGGGGCTTGTTTCATTCTGGGCTGTTTAACAAAATGGCACTTGAAGATAATTAGATTTTGTTTAATGAGTTCTGAGCTAGGACAACAGAATAATTTAGTTGGTAAGCGACTGCTGGTTCAGTGTATATATAGCCCTACTCGTTTGTTTTTGCTGTCTAAAATGAGGGAAAGTGTACAAGTAATGCCAAAATCGCTATTCTGCAGTTGAAGTGAGTGGTATTTGGGTGAGTGTTTCTTGCCATTGTAAGGCATTCCTAATGTTTAACTCTGCCTGATCCTTCCTGTGACATTTGTACTACTTGAGCACATCATATGGCCACAATGTGTATGTGTGGGAGTTGGGATTTCCAGGATGCTAGTGCCTACATCTGTCACAAATATGTGAAATGTTCTGGGATTCCTAATCTATTGTTTCTGCCTACCACATTTCACTAACTCTTCTTTGTTTTGTATGTGCTCTTCTTCTCTAAAAAAAAAAAATAAAAGAAAATCCATATTAAAAGGTTTCTCTGCAGAAATTTACATCTGTCTAAGTACACATGGCATAGAAACATGTTCATCTCAGAGGAAAAAATACAGCAGTCATTCTAATAATAAGCACAAATTATTATGAAAGGTAGGCAATTGCCATTTTATTTTAATAAATGCATATTTATGAAGTAATATAGATAGAAGCCACCAGTATCTCAATTCAGTTAACAGTAGAGTAACTGCTATATTTTGATTAATCAGAAGCTAGTGTGATTTTGTTGTCAGTGTGGAGAAGGCAACTATCATTTAAAAGCATTAGCTGTTTGTGCTTATCAAGTATAAGCAGTGGTAGAGAAATGCCTTCTGATTGCCTTAATTTACTATTATTTTGGCATCAAATAAAAAAAAGTAATTTTCAGTGAAGAACTCATTATATCAGATAGACACTCCAAATTTCCCTTTGTGTTTTTTTTTGTGTTGACATGGCAATAAAAAAGCTGTTCTTCAGCTGTATGCAATCTTTCACTAAAAATGAGATCAGTGGCCTATGAACTCTTAACTTGAAGATTTTCTTCTTTGTGCAGTTTTAAGCTGTTCAAGTAATTGATTTCTGGTAAGAATTTCCTTTTTTTTTTTTTAATTACTTGAGGGTGTGATTAAGGTGATAAAGGCCTTTTGATTTGGCCTTTAAATATTATCTTTCATTTCAGCTGTCCTTTAACCTTTTAAAGTAAGATTTAGGTAAAATTTTAAATAATGTCTTCAAACAAATTATTGCCTTCTTATATAATACTGCAGTGGGTGCTAAGTTCAGCGGGAAGAAAAGAATTTTTTTGCAGACTTTCATTGCGTCTCACTTCTGTAAAATTCAGTTTGAGTTTACAGTTATTTTCAGCTTATTCCCAGCTGTATTTTTCAGTGCGACAAGAGAATTTTATTTGGAGTAAGAAGCAGGAGGAGTGTGCTCAGTCAGAGGATTTTACATATATGCAAAGCTGGTTTTTCTGGGTGAGACTTCCAAAAGATAAGAGGAGGGAGCAGTGCAAGTGTGAAAGTGAGGAGCTCAAATGGAAGCCATCACAAGAAAACCACAGATTTGTGGAGTTCAATCAGAACAGTGAGCAAAGGAGACTGAGAATAGAATTAAGATTCTGATTTGTTTTCCAAAAACAGATTTTCAGGAATTTTTTGGGGTGCAAGAGATCCACATTCTAAAGTTAGGCCCACACACTGGATGATTAGACCTTTAGTGACTGGGCACATTTGCTGTGATGAGTATGAGGTGAAAATTATGGAAAGACTCATGACAGTTCTGGGCTGTTAGAACAGAGATTTTTGTTCTGACACATTTATAATTGAAAAGTAGAGCCCTAGAGTGAAAGGTCAGAAGACAGCATGAGGAAGAGAGGAGTACTAGGACAGTGAGCAGAAGGAGGGGGATGAAGGGTTTAGAGCAAACAAACAAACAAAAAAATTCATCTACTTAATACTTGAGAGAAATCTTCAGACTCTTTCAACACTAATCTACTCCTTTCCTCCTTTCTCCAAAAGGAAAGATACCAGAGGGGAAAAGTAGTAGGTGAGTTGTAGTGGCTGGTGATCTTGTGGCAGCACTGGGACAATGGCCCACCTGGAGTAGCTCTGTGCCAGCTCCCTGGTGTATTTCACCTGCACTGTTCAGAGATCTCTCAGCAAGCAGGATACCGACGTGACCTGTAGTTACCTTCTCTTTCCTGGGCTCTGCCTTAGAATGGCTTGACTGTTGACTCATAAAGGGAGCACAGAGTTTGTTCAGTGTTCTCCATAATGACCTTGGAGCACTTTTTGGATACCTAGAAAAGAAGCTGGGCCTCTGCAGCAGAGTGACACCACCCATGCTGTCTGAATGATGCTATCCTTGAGTCATCACCCATGTGGGAAGAGCTGATGTGTGGGCCAGCCTGGAGATGAGCTGTTGATCAGTACAGACTGTGCTGTACAAAACTGTGAGTTTTGTTGGTCTGTTTTGAATCTTCCTTGGTTAATTTGAAAATTTTGCCATAGACTGTTTTCTGGCTCGTGGTGAATGAGAAATCCAGATTTTGGTGCATGACATCCAGCCACCTCGCCAGCATATCTACCCTGCCAGGCTTTTCTTGTCCTCTGTCTTGCCCTGCGTGTGCAGTCATCCTTGTCCCTTTGAAGTGAGTGTAAATAGTGAATATTTTATTACTCTATTAATTTCTCTACACATGTTTCATTCCACCCTCTTCTCAGGCTTTGTTACACCCTTAATTCTTCTCACTTAATTTTTCTAATGCACAGGGAGTATCATTTGAGCTCTTTCTTGCACTGTCAGAGTTGAATTAATCTGTGTTCATTCAGGTATGTCCTTATTCACACTTCTCTAACCTAGTTCTCAGAGATGTGATAGGATCCACCATGTCCTAAAAAGCTGGAAGATTCTTAGGAGTCATTCATCAAGGTGTGAACTCCCTTTGAAGGATGGGACTGAGGGGCTTGACATGTGTTCTACCTGCCAGTCTTGATACTTGCTGTAGTCATTGTGGCAGCTGGGACATTCTGAGTGGGTCTGTGGTATGCTTATGAGAAAAAGAGGATGTATTCTTAGCTTGAAACTGGCTTTCCTATGTAAATTATTTAAGTAAATCAATTAATTTTTGGGGTGATTTCTCCTGATGGACCTCACTTCAGCTGTGGTTACAGGAATGGATTTCTACTGGTAGGAAATGCCCTTGCAGGATAAATCTCTTCCTAATTCGGTATTCTGTGCACTAGCTTTCACAGGTGGGTGAGTATAGCTGATTCTGTCTGCTGGGCTCTCTAGCAGGCTGACACTCAGAAACAACAGATTCATGGCACAGTAATTGCATCTTGCTTTGGTATTTGGGTGTGATTTTATGTGATAATTTTCATTTAAAAATTCATGAGTTTGGAGAAGAATACTCACTATGGTGAGAAGCACTTTCAGTTTCTCATACTGCTGTTGCAACAGAAATTGCTGGAAACAATTGCTTTCTTTCTTAGGTCTGAGAATAATCAGCTACTAAAGTAAGCTGTATTTCATAAAAAACTTAAATATTTGATTGATCTAAAGTTCCAAGTGATAAAATTACTGAAATGTTCTGATATCAGCATGTGGTCTGAGGACTTAGTGCTACTTTAAAAGGAAACAAAGTGCTCTAAAAATTGCACAAAACCTTTTATAGCTTACACCTTTTTTTTCAGATCTGTGACCAAATTCTGAAATTTTATCTTTATAACTATTATTGTGAGTTTTCAGTCTGACAATGATCAATTCTGTAATTCATGCTGCCCTGGTGATTTTAACTACTGTCCACTATTCTGATTCATTATTTTTGGCAAGGCAAGGTAGCATGCACTGGAGTTATGAGGAGCAAGTTGAATTGAAAGTTGCTTGAAATAGGTTGCCTTTTTTTTCCTCCTCTCTTTTTTTTGGCTTTTTTTTTAACCCTGGGTTTCTTTTCAGTATTTTTTTTTTTGTTTATCTGTATAGATCACTTATTTCATTCTGAGTTTGGTATATTATTTTTCTTAAACCATGTTCAGGTTTTATTTCCAGAAAGTTGATTTCATTTTTCTTTGTGCCCAGTACAGAACTGCTTACAGAAATAGCTGCTTGTAAATAGTCTTTTCAAAGACTCACATTATAACAAGCGAAACCCTTGATATCTTTGTCTAGTTTCTTAAACATTTACAAGGTAAAGTAGAGCTTCATTAAATTAATGATTCAGTAATGGAAAATGAGGATTCAAGTTTATAGTAATGGGTGAAAGGGTAAATTGAAATCTGCATTAAACTTACCATTAAGTGAAAGAACAAGGAAACATAATTTACATCTGTATAAATGCACATGCTTTGTGGGAATCAGTAGTTGTTATGCCCAGAAGCATTCTTTGTAAGATCTACTCAGCTGCTGCCAGCATTAGTTAGTCCACTATGATGAAATTTCTGAAATAACCTGAGATTAGGGAGAACTAAAAAACCCACATCTCTTTGTTTAGGTTCTTTTTCTGTTGTAAATATTTGGGAGTTCTTGATAACTTGCAAGTCTCTTCTATACTGAAGCAATTAAATTTACAAACACATTAGTAAACATACCTTAGAAATGCAAGAAAACTGGAAATCCCTTTGTTTTTAATGGCATCATTTACCATCAAGTATAAGTGGTTCATAAGGAAGCTGTTAGAGACTATTTGATTAGGCATATGGGAATCTCTTCAGTGAAGCTTTATCATGTCTGCATACTCAAATGGGAAAAGGAAGCCCTCTCCATTTCCTTTGAATGAAAGTGTTAAGTGAGTTTACTTGATTGTCTTTTGCAATTATTCAGTATTTCTGTTGTGGACTGTATAAACAAACATGACAGAATCACCAATAAGTATCTATATGAAATCAGTATAGGTATGTAAATACATAAGTAAATTTATATTCCTAAAACAGTCTAATATTGACTACAGGCTGGGAGCTGCGTCCTGCCATCAGTGGTGTTCCTGCAAGCCGCTTTGAAAATAGGCCTCTTTAAATTCTTGAGTCTGATTTAAGATTGTTGATTTAATATTTTTAGAAGGAAAAACAAGCCTAAATCAATGGAGAAGTACTTGGCTGGAGATTTGAATTGCACAAGGTGTGTGTTCTCACTTGACACCTCAGGTAAAACAGACTCTGGAGGAATTCTCCGTACCATTTCTATGTAAATTCTGACCCCATCCCCCAAAAAAATTCCTGCTACAGATACTTTCTAGTTAGCCACAGGTAAAGAAACCTTAATGTTTGATACTGATGTTCTTTTAGTTGTACTCAATTTTTTTATCAGCTGGATAATGTTGTCTTGCTCTTTTCCTGAGATGTATCAAAAAGACTTCAAGCTAAAGGGGCAGTGTGCATGCAAACGTACATGAAAATCAGAAGCAGAATTTAAGAGAAAATAAATTATGGCTATTACAAGAACTTGTAACATGAAACAGAAACTCATATTGCATGCGTAAATCCTTTAAATTAAATGTATACATATGTGCAAGCCCAGGCAGTCTTAGGAAAGATGAATGGAAGAGTATGAATTAAATGCTCAGATTTCCCAAGTACCTCATTGTGATTGACTTCTAAGGAGGAATTCTGGAGCTGTGTTCTTTTTTCTAATAAAGTAGTAGAATAATAGGATATTTAAAATAAAATGGAAGAAAAATACAAAATCTACTCTAAAGTGTCCTTGCTGTATAGGCTTCAGAATTTGTGGCGTAGAATATCTCTTCTGGGTCTCTCTTTCCATGCGTGATACAGGCCAGTAACACCATGTATAATCTTCACTGAGTCAAGGAACTGGATTGGAGATCTCCCTAGAAGAAACATTGGGCTCCGAAATAGAATGTTGAGTGTCTTGCCCAAGACCTTTAAAAGGTTTGTTTTTTTTTTTTTCCTGATATATTAGCTTCTTTGTTGTAGGGTCATTCTTCAGATTTAGATTTTAGAAACTAGAAATTTTGAAAGTATGAAGAAAGAGAAGACTAAAACCAACAAAAAATGTTTCTTCTTCAGCAATTTTTAGAGTTTGGAAAACAGCTGTTAAAAGCCATAGCATATATGGCTCCTGTGGCTTTGTTAAACAGACAGCTCTCTAGCATTAAGAGTATTTGTTTTCCAAAATTGTGGAGGATTACCACAATGGAAATATATTTAGAATATGAAAATACATAAAGTACATATGTAGCTTGCAACAGAGGGCAATAGAAAAGCCACAACTAAGATGTAAATCTTAGTGACTCTTTTTGCCTGTTACATGATACCTCAGTGGTGATTGTTGATGAACAAAATTAAGAGCAGTATTTTATAATAACAAAATATTTATTTTGAACATGATTAGTACATTCACTCATGTTTCAGCAGTATTTGAGGCCACAAGTATCTCGGCATATTGCAGGAACAGCTGGTAAGGCCTGGATGCCTAACTCAGCCCCTGGCTGGGCGTCTAGAGTGGATGGAAGAGCTGCATTTTAGCCCTTCAGCCCTACATCCCTGTGCACTTCCCAGCCACACTTTTCACTCCCGGCTGACTTCAACACCTTTATTCCTAGTAAACTTCTGTAAACCCCTTTCTTCAATGCTTAATCTCTTCACAGGGGCTCCTTCTCGATAGCACCAGTCATGCAGACCTTGGAGCTGTATCCTCAGCAGTGTAGGTTTTAGGCATTGCTCTGCATAGCCAAGTGATGTCCAGATTCCCCTGACTCTGGCAGAAGCTCTGAGGAAGCGCAGTTTAGGACTGAAAAGCTGACAGCACACTTCAGAAGTGTAGAAAGATCAGCCCATTATGCTACATAATTTTGAGTGGAACGCAAAATACTCAATAACTCATGAAGAGTTACATTTCTCGTGTCAGTGAGGTCTGAACCCTGCTAAGCTGAAATGGCAAATGTTACCTTTTTGAGGAAAAAGAACTGAGAGTGAGGCAGGAAATGGAGTAGCTGTTTTGGGATAGGACAACAAAGTGGGCTTTTTGTATTTGCTGTTGAGTGAAGAGAAGGTTGAAGAAAGGGACTGCTCACAAGTAACACTTTGTTTGAATGTGACCCATTTGTAGAACTTGTAAAGCCAGTCATTTAAAAATTAGGAATGCCTAGGGTAGCAGCTGCAAGATTTAATGGCCAAACAAAAGTCAAACATAGCAGTGATGGAGGTAAGGTAAATTTGCTGCTCTCCCCTAAATCTCCCTCCTTTGTTCTCAAGAACAATGTGCTAAGGTTGCACCATTTCAAAAAGCAGAGGGGAAATGGGAACCATGGAGGTTTCATCTTTGCCTGGATTACATATTAAGGCACCAGTAAGCCTAAAATAACATTTGTATCTCTGAATTATAAACCCTGTACTTCAAAGCATAAGATGTTTACCCACTGTGCTGGTTAGTCATGAGCTTTTTTGATCCAATAAATACTGTTTGTATGTTTCTCTATTAACAGTTTGCCAAGTCATTCTATACGCTGTCTTTTTTTAGAGCAGTGGCAATTTTGGGAACATACATTTATCGGGTAATTTTCTCAATATGCTGTATTTGCTTTTCAAAAATTCTGTATTTTCTTTCTTCTCCCTTTTTACAGTGTTAGTTCTGTGAACCACAGTTTTTATTCTTGCTTTACTTAATACTTAGTATTATTTGATAGATTTGCTTTTCCATATCAACATTTTATGTGCCTATTAAGAAATGTTTAATCAAAAAGGAGATTAATTGACTTGCATTAATTGCATTAAGTCATCTGGCTGTAAAGAATTGGATTGGACCAGATAATGTCTGACAGTGTTACACTGCCTGATTTTCTCCATTTCTGTTATACAGGTCACCAGTTACTTGTACCTAGTAATTTGTTTACTTGAAAAGCAAATTGAATTGATGAAGGTTTTTTAAATTACTATTAGTAATCTTCTAATAAATTCCAGTTTTCATTTTGTTTCAGCCTTGTAAAAGATTTTTCGTTCCTTATTTCTATTTTTGATTCCTCAGTATCTCTTATGTTTCATTAAAGAGCAATCTAGTGCTTATTGTTTCTGCCACATATGGATTATGATCAGGTACAGTAATCCATTATGTATTTTTCTCAATTAACTGGCTATTACCTTGATTATATAAAGGTGCTCCAGACTTCAAGCAGCATTTTTATGTCCATGCTCTTTTGATGTTAGTTAGTCTCCTAAGTGTGGACATAAAAACTGTCTACAATAATCCAGTAATATATACTTTTTCTAATCTTTTCCTTGGCATTTTCCTGTTAATTTATCAAAAGACTTTTCCTTTTAACTTACTGATATGTCAGCAACAGTTTCGGCTAATACAGTTCTGGATTTCCAGCTGCCCAGATCTCAAAATACATTCTATAAACATTGACCAAACTATTCTTCATAACATTCCTCCAGCACAAGAAGATAATTAGCTGTAGCTGGGAATATGACATATGTCACTTAAGGAAGGCAGTCTGAATTTCTGGATACCACAAGAACTATCTTATTTGTCAAGTGAAATTGCTTGGATTTCTGTTTGCATCCTTTACAATACTGGTGGTTTCTTTCAAAAGGCCAGAGAGTTGTACTAATTCCTATATTTGGCCTTGCACTGCAGTGTAGACCTCCTGAGCTATCCTGTCCACATATGCACTTGTAACCATAATGCAATGGAAGACATAAATTCATTTTTTGTCCTACCATGAGTGCCAAAAAAGAATCAGTTGTTACTCAGCTTAGTGCTGCTAAGAAAATGTTCCGGTTATTGTTATGTCAAAGAGGCAAAGACTGCCAAGTCTGTAAGGACAGAAATGTGGTTCAGTGCAGTATTTAAAACATGAAGGGCAAGATTTATTGTTAGATTCCTAAAGATATGAATAGACTGGGGGGGGTGGGTGGCAGGAAGGGAAGACTCAGATTTGGAACTAGAATGTAGTCCCTTGTCTAGAGTAGATTGGTAAGAAAAGTGTAAAGGTTAAACAGATTCAAAGTTTTTGCTATCTGAATAGAAGTAAAAGGGAATGATGATGGAAGATTCTGATGTGTTTTCTTAGTGTTTCCTTGAAGGACTTTAGAGAATTCTTGTTCAGAAGAGAAAGCTGATGAGAGAATTTAAGGACTGAGTTCACAGTTGCAGAACATTATTTCAGCTGAGAACGTGAAACCCCACTACAAGTTTGAAGGTGAGAAGTTTGAACATAAGAAAGAGCACAGAATCACAGAATATCCCAAGCTTTGAGGGACCTATAAGGATCGTCGAGTCCAACTCTGCCCCTCTCAGTACCATATAGAACTAAACCATATAACCAAGAGCATTGTCCAGACAATCCTTGGACCCCTGGCTTACTTGATGCCATGACCAGGAGAGATTGTTGGAGTAACCAACTATACTCTCAGTAAAGAACTTTTTCCTAATGTCAACTTGAGCTTCGCCAGTGCAGCTTCATTACACTTCCTTGTGTCCTGGCGTGGGTCACCAGGGACAGGAGATCAGCACCTCCCCTTCTCTGCCCCCCATGAGGAGAGTGTACCTTGCTGCCAGGTCCCCCCTCAGCCTCCTCTACTCCAAGCCGAGCAAGGCAACTCAAATGATCCTCATAAGTCATGCCCTGAAGGGGTTTCATCATCTGGGTCAACCTTCTCAGGACACACTTAAACAATCTGATGTCATTCTTGCACTGTGGCATCCAGAACTGCCCCCAGCACTGGAGGTGAGGCACCCCAGAGCAGAGCAGAGCAGGACAATCCCCTGCCTTGCCTGGCTGGCCATGCTGTCCCTGATGCCCTCGGGACAGGATTGGCCCTCCTGGCTGTTTTGTTTTCCTTTGACTAAGATGTAGAGTACTGGTTTAACTGGAAATTGAAAGAAATAAAATACAGGAGAAATAGAATAAAGAGACAATTAAGATTCCTTAGATCAAATCTCAGAAGCACAAATGCTCTGGAAATAGGTGCTGGATGTCACAGGTGCCAGAAGCCCAGCATAATGGAGAAGCAGGGACTCCTGGACAATCCTGTAGGACTTGTGAATCCATATCACATGTCTGCTTTTCAACGTTCCATGCAATCACAGGGTTTTTTTGCAATCTTTCTTCCAAAGCACGTAATTTATACCCTTGTCTTTTTTTTGTCTGCTGCCTGCAACTTTTCAGTTAGATATATAAATACATAGAATTGTGGAATCATAGAATTACTGAGGTTGGAAAGGATGCCTGGATATCATCTAGTCCAACCCTTGTGCTCAGAGCGAGATTTCATTAATTGCAGTTTGTGCTCTGAGTCCATTGGAGTTTTGAGTACCCCCAGACTCCACAGCCTCTAAGCAATCTCTTCCACTGTTTTATCTCCTTTTCAAAGAAAAAGGTCATTGATAGAGATTTAAACAGCATTTACTCTTGGGCTGCTTCTTTGGTGGCTGTGCCTGAGCTGAACTTCTGCCACGAAATCCTTTGAGATGGGCATTTCAGCTAGGTCTCAGTACATTTCACTAGTTTGTACTTCATCTTTAAGATTTTATAGCCTTTCTAGCTTTTTTTCAGAACGGGACTTTTCCTTGGATGCTTTTTTGAAGACCAAAAGAACTTTTGGCACATTTGAGTACATTTCATCTTGTCCAGTTTATTATTTTCTGGTAGGTTAGCTTAGGACATAATGAGAAGATAATAATGGGCCAAGATCCTCACATCCCAATCAAGGCACTGATGAGTCTGGGACTGTTTCTTATTTTGTGAGACAAACTAGTTTGGATGGGCCCTATCAACTCAGTGCTGTAATCCTTTTGTTTGCCTTGTGGATTACAGTAATCAAATGTGCTTCTGGCAAAATGTGTGTCTCTGAGAAAAAAAAAAAAGTGCTTCACCTGTGTCACTTACTTATGTGAATCTATGTTACCTTTTTGTGTAGCTGCAGTTTTTCCAAGAATCATTTTAAAGGGATCAAGAACAATTTTAAAGGCTAATCATTTTAACATCTAGCTTATTACGTTATGTACAGTAATGCCTGTTTTTCACACGTAATGAACCATCAGAGCCAAGTGCAAATGGAGCTGATTTTGTGCTTGTATGGCTGTTCTAAACTGTTGCTGCTGGCATTTTTTGTGCTATCACCCCTTGCTGCTGTCGCAGATAGAGTGACGCACTTCACCTGCAAGAGAGAAGTAGCAATATATTTATTGGTGTAAAACGGCCATTTAACAAAGTTTGGTGGTAAATGCGTCAGCAGTTTAACAATATTCGATGGCAAAGTATACTTGATTCTTTACAGCACAGAGGATGGGGTCAGACAAACTGTCCAGAAGAACATCTTGTTGAATTGTGAGGTTCAAAGGACTCCCCTGTGTTTTGAATTTTCTGATAGGAGTTTAGTTGTGGTTGGATCCAGAATTAGTCCCAGACTTGGCCAACACTTTATGGCTACAGGACTGTAATTGCACCATCAATATTTTGTGTCACCTAGGTAAGATTTCAAAGTTTAGCATGTTATTAATCACTTACCAAGAATCTTCTAAGGCAAGGAGTCTCTCAGCCCCAAGGATTAATGTAGAGAGGTATCCATGCTGAAGGGGACCTCCTGGCACACGGACCCTTCTGTGCAGGAGAGCTGAACAAGCCTCAGGCTGTCCACTGTTAATGGAGTAAAATGATTGACTTATGGTCATATTTGCACAGCAGCCATATTTCATTTGGCGCATGCTCAGCTGTTGAACAAGACTCACAGCCCTTAGGTGTCAAGCAAGATTTATGGCCCTTAACTATTGTGTTGATATCTGTGAGCCAGATGTAGCCGTCACAACTACCCCGGGTGGCTGTTGCACAAACAGAGAACGGCAGGGGTTGGAGCACATCGCCACAGCTGCCAAGAGTGAAACAAAATGTTCTGAGTACAATCAGGTAATCAGAAGTTAGGACATTTCCCTTTGTTGCCCATAAAGTAGCTGAGAGATCTTTTCTGCTGCTGAGCAAGATTTCAAAATATTTTGGAAGGACTACTGGAATAATTTTTTCTGTCCTATTGTAATAGGATTCTGACTTTGTCATATAAAGGTCATTTCCCCTAGTTAGTGCCATAGCGAGTGTTTTGGAAAAGGAATTTGTCAGTAGTCCTTAGTAGCTCACTTCAGTCAACAGCTGGCTAAGACTTTATGACTTTGTTCCACACTAAGATGTCCTTTTATTTTTGGAAAAGAGAGTTGTGGTTCACTGCTCAGTTACTCTGTCTGAAATTCAGAGTTCTTTTAAAAGTCAGAAATTAAATTAACATAAGATTCCTTGTAGAATTACATATGAACGGAGGATACAATCAGTTATATTCTCAGCATGCTGAAATGTGAGCAGGCACTTTCTAAAAAGTGTTATGATAGAATTTGGCTGAGCTTATTATGGGCTGGACTAATGTAAAGACTTACAATGCAGGGACTTGTCTAATCCACTTGTTTATGATGTGAAACAGGAGGGAACCCTGCTTGCAGGTTTTACTTTGAATAACCACACATAGGATGATTTATTTTATACTAATACTACATATTAGTCATGCTTTTGCATGGAAAGGGCTTTCTGTTTATTTCAAGCATCTGTTTAATTTTTCTCTATGTTGAAGGATTTTCTCATTTGGCACTTGGGAAGGGTATTGTTTTGGGTTTTTTTAGTATAAATACCGAGGTGAAAGCGTTTTACACATTGTGCTATAGAAGGATTCTAGAGAAATATTAATGAAACTTTCACTCACAGGCACATTTTGGTTTCAATTGTTTAGTGATTTATCTGTACATTAAAATTATACACATAAGAGGTAGAAAATTCTGAGGGTACAAAAAAGATTCTTGCTGCTCTTTGTTCAGCCAGTGCTAACTCAGTAAAGGAAAATTCTCTTTTAAAATGTTACTTTTTTCTTGTTAGGCTAGGGCAGTGTGACGCTAAGTATTCAGTTTACATGTACACAGTAGTTCCTTAGATGTTATTTGTGGGGTTTTGCAGACTGATTTTTTCCATCCTGTGTTTTAAAGAGCTTGATATGGTGAAATCTGGTTTTCTTTTTGCAGTTCCATCCACTGGAAACCAGATTATTGTGAATTATTTAGCATTTTTAAATGCTTTCAAAAGCTGACTTGCATCCTTGGGAAGAAGTCACTTTCCATGTTGAATTGATGTTATTTGTCTTTAACATAGAAATGCTACTAGTTCAGAACTGTTTTGCATGCTGCTGCTGTGCCAAAATATTATGGCAGTGAAAATGTGCTTAGGAATTCAGAACACAACATACTACTTTTTTTTTTATCAGTGTGTCATGTTCCTGGGACTTAGACATTGTCCTTTTAGAGGAAAATTAAGTTTTATTTTCTTATTTTCACCAGTTTGTAAGTTACTGTGCTGTAATTTATTGTCTCAAGTGCTAGTAGTAGTAGTAGTTGTTGTTGTTGCTGCTGGTTTTGTAGTGGTAGTGAGATATTACTCATCCTCTTGATGGTCCAGAGATTACTTCCAGGGCAGCCGATTTTCTCCAGGAATGTGCACGAAGAAGGAGCTGATCAGTCACCTTGACCTCTCTTTGCCTTTTAAGTATGTGTCGCTGTTAATGTCAAGGTTAGCACGGGGCGCCGTGGCCCGGCAGGCCCGCGCTGACGCGGGCGCAGCCACGGCTGCAGTTTGAGTGAGAAGCCCAGGTGCTGCGCCCGGGGCCGCCGAGCAGACTGCCCCGCTGGTGGCCTTGCCGGGGACAGCAGGACCAGGACACATAGCTGGAGTTTGTCATCTTGCCCTCCCACCGCAGGTGACCTTTGCTGTTCCAGAACTCATCTCTTGTCTGTTTCTCCTGTTTTCATGAAGGTGCTGGGATGGCTGGAGAAGGTTGTGATTTGCAGTCGAGCTGAGGGAGGCCTGAAGCATTGTCCATCCCCTGCTGACATTTGAGGTAGTGTGATAATTTTTATCTTACCTGCAAGTGACTTTGTTACAAGTGTTGGCTAAGCAGATTGATCGATAGTATCCTGTAATACCCTACAGATAATCCACACAGATCAAAGGATTCATTCCTGCAGGAGGTGATAATTATAATATGCATTATACAAAATTCTGATTGGGATCTAATTGTCGTATTTTAATACTCAAAACAATAGCCCTATATTAATTAAGGCTGTCAGATTCAGTTTTGATTAAATTGATGACTTCAAGCCCTTCTGTCAATCTCTAGGAGCCACCATTTGAGACAGAGGGCCGGGTGACTTAAAAATGGTTAAAAGCCATTTTCCCTTGTCAGAGAAGAATTATTTTACTGTATTTTAATAAGCCATTTCCCACACGGAGTGTTATTTAGGATGTTAATTTGCTGACTTTAAATACACACTATTGAAACAAATAAAGAAAAAAAATCTCTTTTATGAGTGAGGGAGAATGTGAAAATGTCTATCAGAATATCGTTGATAACAAATCACAGTTTAAATGACACTTACAGGTGTCATTGAGTTTGAATGTACGTATTGGTTTTAATTCATGTCTAATTCATTGGTTCTTTTATGTATTACTGAAAGCATAATCAGAAAACAGTGGGGTAAATTTGAATCAAACATCACAGAAATATCTATTGTGTAAGGGTTTCAGACCTGTGGTTGCTCATGGCGTGAAGCTGAAAAGCTGTTATCTGGTGTTAAATTGCTGCATGAGGCTTTACAGCTGCTATCTGTGTACTGTAGCAGTTTTATGAGACTTGAACTGGCTATTCCTGTCTAAGTGTACACTCATTACATAGAAGAGAAATTCTAGATACTTACAGCTTTGGTTTCAATAACAGCAGGTAAAATTTTGCTATCCTATGTCCGTGTTCTTAATGTTTCTGAAACCAGATGGTAGAACACTAGATTCATTCATTGCACCATGGATTTCTGCTTGGGATACTTGTCTATACCAATTTCACCAAGAAAATTAGAAGGCCAGAATAGTGAAAAGGTACTTGTAAAAATGCTTGTAAATTATGCATAAATTAGTCATTAGTGACGTCCTTATTCAAAGCCGCCTTTGTTGTGGTTACCATGCCTTCTCATACAGAGTTCAGCACACCTGGAAAACAGTTTATGAATTACTTCTGTTATTTTATAGCTGAGACATGGCCAAACAACCATACAGAAAACTGCTTCTATGCTCTGTTTTCCTGGCTTCCCATGCCCAGGGAGCCATTTGATCGATAGCTAAACTGTCCATTCCTGATTCCTCTGCGAGCAGCCTAGAACTGGAAAGACACGGCTTGGACGTGGGGTCTGGCCTTGCTTCTGAGCTCCACAACAGACTCACTTGGGTTCTCTCACCCTCTGTAACCTTGCTGTGTTTCAGTTTCCTGTTTGTAAATGAAGGCTAATACTCATGAACTTTCAGAAGAGAGAAAAAAAATTTCCTTAGGAAATGCTGCTATTTGCACAGTGTTTGTCATATTTGATGTGGTGTTGACATGGTGTTACCAGAGGAGAATTTAAATCTTTTGCATTTAAGTGTGACTTCTTTTTATTCTTTCAAGTATATGAATCTAGTCACCTGCTACCAAGTGTGGTTACTGAAGAAAAACTTGTATGCAACAAATGAACTAAAAATAAGGACTGATTTATGCATCAGGGCAATTCAAAACTCTGTCTGCTGTGATATTCCACAGTTTTAATAATGTTGGGAAAAATATATGCTATGAGGAAGTGATTTATTGAATATTGCTGTACAATTTGTGTTGAACCTAAGAGCAGCCAGTCTCATCACGCTTATATGAACTTGGTTGCTGTCACAAGATTGGTGTGATTGGTAAATGTCATACACTATTTTAGGAGCAGATGGTATCATTGTAATGACTTCTTTAAAAAAGATAAAACGTTTTTACGTATAAAATATTTTTATATTACATTTTTTAAGTTTTTCTTAAGATTGAAAGCCTTTGATCTCTCCAGAAATACAGCTTCCTGTGATAGTAAGTTTATTCAGTACACGAACTACAAAAAGGAGCAGTCCCGCTCTTTCTCTTCCGTGCTGACGCTTTCCACATGGCCATGTGGGTGAGGCTGCCATTCAGAGCCCAGGGCTGAGTGATGTGAGGGTGGTTAGTGGTGCCCTGATTAAAGGGAGAGAGCCAGTTCCTCAGACTTTTGCTGACAGCCATCTGTGCAAGCAGCCTTGCTCCCTGCTTCAGTATAAAAACGCGTACTGGCGCAAGGCTGCTGGGCAGACTTCAGAGGAGTTGGGTAATGTGCTGGATGAGAAGAGCCCTCAGCAGGGCTTTGAAAAACTCCCTCCAATGTCCTGCCCTTTAGTCCTTTTTTTGAACCATATGTCTGAGATCTAGCTTGGTAGATTGGGATTTATATTAGTGAATAGACAGCACAGAGTGGGTTTGTGTCTGGGAAATACTTAGAGTGATTGTGGGTGAAAGCTCAGGCTCTGGTACCTTGCGAATTTTATCTGTAAATATCTGTAAATATCTATTTCCTCATGGTCCTGTGTAAAATAACAGTAACAGGAAAAATGCGAATTGCATTACTTGGTTTCAATGAACAGTTGAATGTACTCCAAAGTTTCACTTTTTTAATGAGTTGGTATTGTGATGGAGTTCCTGCAGAGAAGGAAGTCATAAAATCAATGGAGGTGGACGTGCTGCACTTCGGCCAGCCAGCCAGCTTTGCACTGGGCAGTTCTGTTGTTTGTAGCACCTGCTTGTTTCATATCCCATTTTGAGATGATCAGTCTAAAGTTCTTGTGCTTTTTGTGTGATGTCTAAAATCAAAAGTTGTGATGCTGAGCTATGATTGGTTTTGTCTCTGACATGTGAAAAGTGGTATATGTGGTATGATAGGCTTGCATCCACTACACTGATGTTATGCTGCTGAAGAGCACAGTTCATCCCTGTTGCTTGTGAAAGAGCTATACACTTATTAAGATGGTTTTTCTAGTTGCTAGAGTGTTTCAGATTAGCTTCTCTTCTCTTAATTGCAATTCTTGCTGTCTTAATGCAAACTGTCAATTTATTGGATTTGGGTTTGGTTTTGGGATTTTTTAATCCACTACAGCTTTATTATATGTTGTTGAGATGGCTGGCAGTGTATCCACAAGACTGTAATATTCTGTGGTATGTAATGGAGGGATTGCAGTCCATGCTTTACTCTGCTGCTAGGCTGAGGTGTAAATGCAAGCGAGCTGTTCCTCTTCCCACCGTGTCCCTTTCTCTGTCTATTAAATGAATAATGCCACTGACTCCTGCTGCAGACTGCTTCTGGATTTGCTGATGGAAAATATTATCTGGCATCATTAAAATACCTCTTTAGAAATAGGTTTGTCAAATTACCTTTAAAATTAATATGGTTGCTTCTGTGGCTTATTTTACAGACACTTCTTAATTTCTTCATTGGTAAAGTTTTTAAAGTTTTCTTACAGGAAGTGATGGGCATTGGAACGAAGCTCTGTCAGTTTCCAATGCACATTGCTAATTACAGCATGGCATTTCTCTTTATGTCCATTGCAGACGAAGCCATCACTGTAGTGCTATGATAGCTGCAGATGCCCATGCAGATTTACTAGGAGGTAAACTCTCTAAACTAGTAACTGTTCAGTAGGTCATTAGCTCTAGAGATTACCAGGCATTAACCATGTTTTGATTATTCCCCTTAAAAGACAGGCTGGTTTTATCACTCAATGAGCAATCCAAATTTGTCTC
>VWZV01005202.1:60040-119097 GCA_013397155.1 Irena cyanogastra
ACTAAATTACTAAATAATAACCAATTTTTTTTTTTAAAAAGGAGAAGCCTTGGAAGAATTAGTACTATAGTTGAGAAAGTGTTTCTAGCCTGAAAAACTTACCATTCTCTGAGTAAAAGGCCTGAATCTTCCTTAATGATACAATTATATGTAAAGATGAGTATCTGCTCAGCAATTCACATCTGCATGTTATGCAGCTAAATGTTTGCATTTTCATCTGAGATGCATCTATTTCTATTGCATCTGTCTATTTCACTGCTTTGATCTGTTTTTGGGGCTGAAAGGCAAACAGACCAATTAAGTCTTTTCCAAGTTCAAATTTTTCTATCTGTGTAGTAGACAGAAACTTAAAACTATAACTGCAATCCTCTTTTCAGGAATTGTTTTCTGATGGAGAGATCTACTAATCTTAGAGCTGAGATCCTCCTTCTGTATACCTAGTCCATTAGGTTACTGCTGTCAAAGTACAGCACATTTTATTGTAAATAAAGAAGTGATACATCATCTGGATGGCCACAGCCATCCTTAGACTTCTTAGCCAGGTTTTTGGAGAATCACTTTAAACAGCTTTCATTACAAGCCCAGAGCAATGTCCAAATATGGGTTCACTGAAGGGCTCCTTAACCACATCAAAGAACTGATAATCATTTGGCCTGTTACAAGTTTAAATCAGAGTAATTAACAGACACATCAATCCACAGGAAAGAGAAACCAACTAAAAGCACTAGAGTAGTCTCTTACAATACAGAGAGAAATAAACTGGGTGTTGAAATTAAAATTTCATATACTGTCTATTCCAAAATTAAAAGTTTATGTAGGAAAAAAAAACTTTTTAAACCCAAAGTGAGCAATTAATTCAATAGATTCCATTTGGAATTTTAACATTTAACTCTTGAAATCACTATAAATTATTTAGCTGACATAAAGACCTAATTAATAATATGAAGTTGCCTCTGTTCCATAGCTTTAGTTGGTATTCATAGTGTACTTTTTCATAGTCCTCATAGTAGGTGCAACTTTATGTTTCTTTTGTTATTAAGGTTTTGACTTTTTTTTGATTGAAATGTGCCCTATATGAGGTTTTTGGTTGGTTGGTTTTTTAATTTGGAGTATGTAACTACTGCTTCTGTGGTATAATTCCTTGATCTTTTCATATCCAGGATAACAGTACACAATAGGTATGTTACTCATATCAGCTGAGACAAATTTTTATTTCTGTTTCTTACTGTGGCTGAGTATAGAGCCCTGACAAGGGCTCTGTAAGAACAGGCACTTGTCCAAGGGCTGCTGATTACTTAATCAAGCTGTAATATCAGCAAGCAAGGGAAGAAGTCTTTAAGTTCATTGCAGTTTTAGACTGTGTTGATCGGAAGGGCTAAAACTAATTTCAGTTGCAGCATGACTCCATCCTGTTGGCACTCAGGGGGAATGAGGGTACGCAGGCAAAGTGATTTCAGCTATGTATGATCAGCCAAAGTGATGTGAATGTTTTTAGACAAGCACAGAAAGATTACCTCTTGGTGTCACTGGTCATGCCCTGAAATAACTTTTAAGAAATGTTCACACTGTGAAAAATAAAGGCCTTTGACCCAGAAAAATTCTGCACAGGTACATGCACACATATTTGGTAGTTGCAGTAAAGAAGATTCAGGACAGACCTGGAGAGCCTGGAGTTATGTTACCTTCTCAGCACTTGTTCTTATTTGGTGGTGGATCTGCTGGTGTATATTCACATGCATGGCACACTCCTGTGCTCTTGCCTCTTTGTTATCTAAAGGAATGATGAAACAGCAGTGTATGGAAAACTTCTCAGATTAATCCTTCACTGAGTAATTTTGTGGTTTGGTTTGCAGCAGAGAGGCTGCTCTTTGTTCTGCACTAGCTGCAGAGATGCTGCTGTGGCAAGCAATGCTAAACTAGAGGAAGGTTACTGGGCAAAAACTCTCATATTTTGAGTACCCTGAGTTAATGGTCATGGCAAAAGCAGAAGTGCCATAATAGGTGCAGTTCAATGTCCTTGTCCTTCTCCTTCCTTCTGGTCCTTTCAGGTTCAGAAACTATGTAAAGGTTAAGATCTCACTTCAGGCAAGTTTTTTCTATAAGCAAGTCTCTCTCTGGTTTACCTTGAGTGTTAACAGTTTTACCTGACCAGAGTAGATGCAAACAACTCAGTGTGCTGTGACTAAACTGTTTCTTTTCTCAGGGAGCTTCTTAGCCCAGTTTCGCCTGTTTATGCTGACTCTGTTCATGTCCCACTGGAGAGATGTTGTGTTTAAATTCACTTGTGACTGACCTTACTGCAACATTGCTATAGAAAACAGCCAAGATATTTTTTTTATCCTTTTTATAACTCCTGGCTCCCTTTCTGTACTGAAGTAATTAGCCTGAGCTGACCTCTAGCCAAATGTTTCTGTGGTCAAGTTTCAGCTGGCTTGAGGACAGTCAGCTGCTGTAATTTTTTTTTTCCTGATTTTAACTCTGTTCATTCTTACAAGCTGCTGGAGTTGGGTAAGATAGAATATGATTCTTTAGAATAATATGTTACAGAAACGTGAAGGTTTTTTTTTTCCTGTTGAATAAGAGGCACTTTATTAGTGCTGTTTGTCTTTCATAGGCACATAAGGTAGGTGTTTGGAGTAGATACTACTGGATTGTGAAAGGTCAGTTTTGTCCTAATGCCTACAGAGAAGCTGTCTGCTGCTAGGACAAAAGTGAAGCCTCTGGACAATACTGTTCCTCTTTCTTGACAGCAAGCTCACAGGAGTGTCTTAGAGGAAGGGCAGTGGGTCATTATGGAACACATCTTTGAGGACTTTCTGCAAGGCAGTAGGTGTCTGATGGTGATGCAGGTGGCACTTCAGAGGGCCCTTTTCTCAGAATTTTTATTCTGTACCACCAAAAGTGGTATCATGATAGGGCAGCTCCTGCTTTCCACTGGATTTTCTCCCATGAGCCTGGAGCTGTGGCAGTGTAGCTCTCCATCTCAAATACTGCTGGAAGTGGCCGTCATAACTGCAGCCCAGCCGAGCTTTTGGTGTTTGTGCTGGATGCAGAGGTCACGGCCCTGGTGCTTCACACTCCATTCAGAGCTCCATTTGCCTGGGTGAGGCCTTGAGTACAAGCCCTGTCCCAAGGGCTCTGGGTTGCAGCTCCAAGGAGATAGCACAACATGGCCTTTTACAGAGGCTCCTGCTCAAAGGGTGGAGCATGATGCATCCATATTTTCAGATGAGAGCAATTACTATTTTTGAGCTCAGTCCTGTCCATATTGGGTATGTTCAGAGTATACTAGTTGAATATTTTTCACAGACACAACTTGTCTGAATGGATAACTCAGTGGGATATCCCATGTGGTTTTAGGCAGAGCCAAGACTGTGTTTTGTCTTTCTGAGATTCTGGCATTTGTGAGAGTCCACTGAAGAAACATAATTTGTTTCTATACTGTGTTTTACTAGCAAAAGGGCAAGGAATGAAGCAGCGGTTTTGTTCGTCTCTGAGGTTTAGGAACGCAAATTAATCCTGTGCCCTGTTTCAGAGAGATCGTTGTTTCTGTCAAGGTCTATGGCTGAGCAGGGAATTTCCCAATAATTGTAGAATTGCTATTAAACAAGTAATAGCTGCTGCTGGAGGAGGGTGGTTGTGCACTCCCCTCCACCCTGACTGCACATTCCCATGCCTGTGCTGCCCCAGCTCTGCTCCTGGGCTGTGTCTTTGGGAAGTCCTGATAAAACCAGTCTGCAAACAGGTTCATTACAATAAATGTTTATGGATTCATTTTAACTGGAACAATCTCATGATGGAGTTCGCTGTGTTGCAGGTATGTAAACAAGTCTCCCACTGCAAGAGGGAACAGCAGTGCTGGAAGAGGATTGTTTTCCTCTGCAATAACAAGACCTTACTGAAGTGCAGTGTGTTTATTGACCTCTGTGATGTGTTTCCAGGCTCCTGGGTTAGTGCTTCAGCTGTCAAACCACTCTTCTTGGAAGGAAGCTGAGATGGCCACCAGTCAGGTGTGCAGGGATGGAGGGGGTAGTCGTGCCATGACAGCTGCACATGGGCACCAACACTGGTCCCACCAGAGTTGCTCAGTGTGGTTATGAAAAATGAAACAGTGTGCTCTGAATGATGGATTCTGATCACATTTGTACTCACAAGAGGATTCCTATGAGGGTTTGACCTTCTCTTGTGACTGTTACTAGGCAGGAAGAAGTAGAAAGGCTTAGTAAAGAGTAGTTGGAAGATTAGCAGATGCTGATGGATGTGGGAGAATAGGAAAGTGGGAATAGGAAGGCAGTATGGGATGCCTGGGTACTGGGAAAGGAGAGCTGTAGATAAAGTGACATTATACTCAGGCCTGTGAAAGAGAAAATAAAACTTTAGGGAGAAAGTGAAAGAGCTGAGGGGGAGAAGGGACTGATGGGGTAGAAGTTGTGTAAGAGGAAAAGAGTTGACAAAAACAGAGGGACATTTTTGTAGTAGATTATTAGTAACAGAATAAGAATCCTTTAAACAAGAGTACAGATGAAGCAGGGGGGCCAGTTGAGCTACCTGAAAATGTAGCTGATCTTGGATGAACCTTGTAATGTGGCAGTATAGATACTCTTCTGAGAGTTAGGAGGACTGTTGACCTGTGGTTTGCTTTATTAGTTTTATCCCAGGTCTGTGCATTCTAGCAGCTGCAGTTGTTACTTCTCCTGGTCCTGCTCCCCAAGTTGCCTCACTCCCACACTGCCCCAAATACTCATCAAAGCACTCCTCTTCCTTTCTTTCTTTCCTCCACTCCTCCTTTCTTCCTCCCTCTGTCCTCCTGTTTGGAGTGACCCATTTCTGCCTGGCCAGAGAAAGTCCTGTTGGTGCCTGACCAGTCCAAAGAGCTCCTAGATCTCTTCTCTTGGTGTAGCAGTCCCATGCCTACTCAGGCTGGCCCAAGCTTGTCTGGGTGGGGCTGCTGGGCAGCACCTGATGTGTGTGTGCTGGGGAGCATTTCCTGGCTTGCCTTTGCAGGTCTGGCTTAGGTTCTGCTAGTCCAGAGCAGATTGAGTAAATACCACTTATATTGAGCCTGAAACCTGAGAATTATCAAGCAGTTTAAGGAGGATATGAGAAAATACCTTCTGATTTTAAAGTTTTGTACTGAACAGCATGGATGAGAAATCTGGAGTTGGTAGTAGTTTTGGGTTTTTTCTGTACCATGATTCCTTCTGTTCTCTTAGTGTAAGAAAATTGAGGGAATTACCTTTTAAATTTAGCATTACTGTAGCTTTACGTACTCTGCATTCTTGTGTTTTGTGGTCTTTAACCTAATTCAGACTTTCATAACTGTACTAAGAAACTGGCTAGTTTTTGACACCCAGATTTGATAGCATGAATTCTTACTTGATAACACCTACTTAGAGATTGTTGCTCATTAGTTGGCTTGGTTGTTTGGACACTTGCGGTTTAATCTCCTGCTAGATAAAGAAAGAAAATCTCTAAATGAAAACAGCCCAGTGTAGAATCAAGGTCTGTCATGTCAATTTACATTCAGATGTGGAAGTGGAGCTATTCTCTCTCTGCTGCCTCTCTGGGCGAGGTGTTAGTGTATCGTGCTAGTTTGGTGCCACAGAACAAAAATGCTGCCTGACTTGTTTAAACATCCATGCCGATTTTAGCATGTGTGCTGTAGCTTTGGTTTTGAAGGTCTCTGGTAATCTCCATGGCTGTAAGTGGAGTGGTATGGAGTGGTATGGTGTGGTATGGTGTGGTATGATGTGGTATGGATGCTTTCCCCATACTTCCTATGGGCAGTGAGGTTTTCGGGAGCAAGATACCATTTTGTGCAAAAGTCTGCACAGTCTGCAAGTCCAGCGCAGAGCAGCTGCTGCCCTTCACCATTGTTACCAGATGCTGGTGATAATGGCAAGAGCAAAGTTGAGCCTCAAAACAGGACTGGGTGATGGGGTTGTACGATGTGTGTGCGTGTGTGGCACAAATGAATTAAGGAAAACGAGGAGTGTGCTTTTTGGGGGAAGTTGTAGGGGCTTGCTGGTTTATGCTACATTGTAAGTTTTTGCATTCTTGGAGGTTTAAAAGTCATCTGCAGGTGCAGTCTATCAATTGGCAATACTTGATTTTTCCTCACTGTATTTAATAGACTAGAGACGGATAACTTTACTTCTCTTGTAAATACAGTACGTACTATCAGTTCGAGACTGCAAGATGATGTATTACTTTATGAGGCAATAAACAATAAACTAAATGTACTGCTGGTTTAAATCCAATCAAAAATTCAATAAAACTAGATAATAGCTTAAATGGCATATCATATTAGTAATATTTGCTTTTAAAGAAACTCTCTTACTGTCTTTTGTTGTTACAGAGTTAGAAGTATGGATCTTCGGCATCTGCTGTTTACTTTGGCACTGATCTGTGCAAATGACTCACTTTCTGAAAGTGATGGTAAGTTTTATGATGCCTTTCCTTGCCTTTGTGTGTGTAGCTATATAAATACGTAGCTTTATATAAACAGTATTTTTACATTGAATTTTTAATGACTGTGAAGCTTTCTTGATTGCAGTAACCCAGGTATCTAATGTGACAAATGCATCACTTAATCTTTTTTGTAAATATAGTGCATGAGGTTGGGACATGTTGCAGAATGAAGGTGAATTTCATAGACAGTTCTTGATGTGTAAGCAAGATGTATCAATGTTGGTGTTACACACCTGGATTTTATTTGTGTGGGTATTGAAATTATGAAAAAATTGTATGGGATTCATTTTTTTTATGTGAACTAGTGTTTTTTTCCTAAACAAATCTTCTAGTATATTCATATTTTAAGTTTAGTATATTCATATCTTAAGTATGGGACTGTTTGGACATACAGAGTAAGCATTTAAAGACCATATGCTTTGAATCTCAGGCCAATACAAACAAGTTTCATAAAAAATAAACTTAATTCTTGGGTAGAGATTATGGGATTTCAAGAGAACATGTACCCTCAACCAGCCAGCTGGGACTGGTCTTTAACTCATTTAAAAAAACACATGAACACCAACAGGACTTGCATATTGTGTCTGATTGATCTGCTTAAGCTTGCTATGATTTAATTATCTACAGAAGTGCAACTCAACCTGGTCAGCTCTGAGCTGTTCTGGTCTTCAGAACAGACAGCATAACAGTTTTCCCATAATAACTCATTTTATGCAGACGTGTCACTGCTTCTCCCAAAGCTACAGAGCAGTTGCAGCTCTGTAAACAGGTGCCCCTCCTGACTTCCTAAGCAAAATCTGTGTTAGCAGAGCAAATCAGAAAGCACAGTTTGTCAAGAAATTTTATTAAAAGTGGGATGAAAACAGCTTCCACAGCAAACTCTAAATAATGTGATACAATTTTCAGTGAAAATTTCTAATGTGTCTCAATTTTTTTTTCTTTAGGTATATACTTTAGTTTTACTGAGTGCAAATTAAACATCTATAGACTTGCAAGCCATGTTTCATCAGCCTTTCTAGTGCTAGTTTTAAAATATGGTAGTAAGCTTAAAGGCGATGACACAATTGCCTGTAGTAACAACTGGCTTACATTTTAAAGGTATAACCATAGTTCTTTGTCTTGATACACTTTTGTGTTTTCTTGGAGTTGCATACTTTGAATTTCTAGGTATCTTGTATGCATTGAAGCACTGGAGAGGCATGCAGGGTGTTACTTTGATGCTAATGGAGACATTAAGCTGAAATAGGAAATAATTAAAACTCAGGTGATCAGTTCTCAGACAATTCTCCTATAAAGTTCATTTTGTTTATTAACAAACAGGTTTGGGTAGAGAAAACCCAAGTTTCTGTTTATTTACTTCTATGTGTGTGGCTCAAATTCTTGTCCTCTGTGTTATCAGAAAGAGGATCTGTAAGACTGCTAGTTAAGGCTTTTTCTTTAACATTTACCAAACATATACACATGCATCAGCTCCTATTCATTGCCACCACAGAATGGTCAGTAGAACAAAAATTAATGTGTCCTGACTTGATCTTTCCCCCCACCATGTCTGCACTTTACAGTAGACTCATTCAACAGTCAAAAATAATCCCCAGGGCAATCTCTGGACCAACTGATTTCTCTCTTGAGTTTTAAGAGCACGTGAGGATTATATGATCCTTGGCAGATGAGCTAACTGCAGTCCAGATGTCTTAACTGCAGTAAAAATCTGTGTTATAAATAAAACTTGACCACAGCATCATCTTTGTGTGACTTTTTCCTATGCTGATGAAACAGTAACTTCCATGAGATTACCTTCAGAACCAAAAAATTAAGAATATTTTGGTTGTTTCTATGCTTAAATACAAGACACTGTACTAAATATTTATGTCCTTATTTGTTGTACTATTAAAGATTTTGTGTGTGAAGGGAATCACTTTGTTTAGTGCTTCCTAGTGATTAAATTGCTTCTAATGCTTTGGGCACATGCTTGGGTGAGAATGTCAGAGAAGGAAGTATAAATTGCAGAGCAGTATTTGAGAAAACAGTATGAAAGAACATCTGTTTGCCTTTCCTTTGAGATATAGGACAGCGTGTTAGACAAGATCTGTTTATTACATGTTTATTTCTTATCTCCCATGTGAATGTGCTTGTATCTACCAAAGTTCTCATGAGGATCCAGCCCCACTCAGGTCATGAATCCTGACAATCTTACAGTGCTCTGCCCTGCACAGTCTTGCTGACACCTTTGTATAAACCTAATTAAATGTGCCCTAAACTTGTACTGTATCTGATATGTTGTCTGGGGACTGGATCTGTGGTGTCATGGTTCCCTAAAAAATTCACTTCAGGAGTTCTATTTCTTCTGGCAGCAGAAGAAATAAAAATTACATATGCTTGGTAGTCTTGTACCAAAGGCCAGTACTGAACCAGTGTAATATAGACTTGTACATGGGATGCTTTTATGTCTAGAAAATAAACAAAGCATAAGTTCAGCCTTACAAGAGAGTGCTTGGAGCTGGCTTTGTGCCATGGGGTCAGATCCACCCTAGACAGGGTGAAATCCCATGCAAATTTCCTTCTGGCAGGATCAAGGGTGTGAGGCCAGCAGTTGGCCAGGCAACTGGACAACATTTGAGATCAGATTTTGGACATTTAGTCACCTATTTGCTGTCTCCAAGCTGGTGTCCAGTTCTGCTGGAAGCTTTCTCTTGATTTAGCTTGTTTTTCACGCTCTCCTCTTGCAAAGAAGCTGGCTTCCAGCTCCCTAAACTGAGACTGCAGCCAGCATGAAGTGACAGGAGTGTCACTGTCTCTTAGGGGGTGATGCTGGAAGTGACCAAGCGTGTCCACTGCCCCGAGTCGTCGACTGTAATTCGGGGCTGAGCAGGTCTGGGACTTGCAGCCTTTCACCAGGGCTGCTGGCCCTTGTGCTGTCCGTGCCCTTGAGCTGCCTGATGTACAACAACGAGGGCAGAACAGAGGCAGAGGCAGAAAGAAAGTAAAGGCTGCAATAACAGGAAAGTAATTTCTAATATGTGCATAATTACCTCAGGTAAATGGGTTTTGTGCCTTCAGGACTGGAAAGCACAAGGGCCATTTTTACAGCTGATTAAGACATTTTTGTCAGCAGAATTAGGCTTCTAGGTTGCTTTGAAGATGGATAATTGTGTGATTTTGACATTTTTGTTTAATTTGGTTAATTAGGTACTTAAACAAGAAAGAATACTGCCTCATAAGCAGATATACATCTGTGCAATTATTAATTGTAGTTCAGAAAAAATATAAAAGCTTGTATTTGCATACAAATACACAGTTTGTATTTGAGATTTTACATTAATGTGACTGTGGTGTTTCCAAACCATATCCAGAATTCACCAAGGTACTTTGGTTTACTACACCTGCTGACATCAGAAGCAGTTGAGGGGAGTTGCTCCAGACATAGACTGAAATGTGTTTAGGAAGCAAAATGAAAGTTGTGATATTGTTTGCTTGTTCCTTCTGTACGACTGATGAGTATAAGTCAAATAAGGACTTAGAGAAATAAACTGGGAACTAGCCCCAGTTAATAAAACAATACATAAGCTCAAGCAGCTCCAAAATTAATTTCTTCCCAGTAAAAAAAAGTGAGTAATGTCTTTTACCATATTTTTATGCTAGATCAAAGTTCATTTCAGACTATTACAGTTATGTTAATTCATCTGAAACAGCTTTAGAAAGGTATTCATATTTAATTATAGCACAAGAAAAATAATTTTGAGTGAACTGCTTTTGTACTATGACAATTTTAAGAGCCACAAGCCTTAAATTATTGTTCATTTTATCTAATTAGATTTGAAAAATGTATTTATCTTTTTCCATCACAACTTTTAAAATTATTTTATGAATCTGCTATGCTCAAATATTCTATTTGCATAACTTTTATTTCAGAAATACACTTAGTTATTTTCCTTTATGAAACAAATCCAGTGTAATTTTCATTTCAATGAGGATGTCCTTTTGTTTTGCTGGTGTCCATTGTTGTACTTTGATGCTTTGTGTACATTACATATTGATGATAAACCATCTAACTATATGTGTGCACTGGGTATCAGTGCTCTGGCTGCAGAACTGGAGATTGAATCCATCACCCATGCACAGGACTTCAGTGTCATTAAAGACAGGTCTGAGCAGCCAAGACTTCTGTGCAGGGCTCCCAGCGATACCAGAGGACCTGCAGGATATCTGCATCTTCCTGGGAAGGTCAGAAGCTTACAGAGCTCTCTTAAAAACCTTATGGCCAGGTATCTGATACATAATTACCATGTCTTTTTTGAGCAATTAAATCAACTCTATCGGCTACTGTATGTTCCAGGGCCTGTTCTGACTAACTCCCTATTGACTATTGGGAGCTTGGACACCTAAGGACAAGATTAATCACAGGGAAATCCTATAGGTACTTAAACAGCCTGCATAAAACCTGTAGATAGCACACCTGTGCCTTTTAAGCTGAAGCTGGAAGGCAGGCAGAGTGTCCTGGGGAACCTGAGATAGCTACAGATGTTTAGGCAACGGTATTTTGCCCTGTGTGGCATAAAGGGAGCTAAATTTAGGTGGTTTTATTTTGGACTGAGCTTTGTCTTTGCAGCTGACTTGTTTCAATGTGCAAAATTCTGCTTGATTTCTTCTGAGTAGTGTCATAGCTGCTCAGGCACACGCTGTAGATTTTCTGCTACTGCCAAGGTGAGTGGTCTTCCCACTGGATTGACAGGGAAGGACATAGGGTCTTGCTGTCACCATAAATTTTAGTAGCATACACATGTTGTCTAAAGAGTTTTGTGACATGTGAAAGAAATTATTAGAATAAGCAGAAAGGTGCCTTTGAATGGCAACATATTCTCTTCTAGGACAGGGACATTTGCTCACCAGTTCATGGAGTCAGGAGGTACCTGACCTGAACCATTCAGAAAAGTGGTCTTTTCTGTTAATGCGTTTTATGATTTAGGTGAACTCAGATTTTATAGATGCAGCCAGTGACAAACCATTTCTCAGGTATTTGTTTTTTTTTCTTTTAATAACTTCTTTCATAATCACAAAGACTAGACATATTTGCATATGTTACAATCCTAATTTTGTTAGGAAGGGACAAAAGGACAGAATCTTCCTTAGCTTAAGGTGCAAACATTTTTGCCTTCTCTTGGTAAATAGTAGTGCCATAATACAGTTGGTTGTCATTCATTCATAGTCATCATTTTCTCTTCTTAATTCTTTTAGTTTGGTTCGTGTTTCCTGTGGCCTTTCTCTGTTTTGCCTGTTTTCTCAGTTAAATGCAGCTAGCTATGGAGCACAAGTCCAAGCAGAGCTGGCAGTAAAATCTGAGAAGCTGAGAACCGTGATTGGTGTGATGCACCCTGGTGTATGTGGATGGGGACAGAACTGTTGAGAAGGCAGGTTTAAAACTTCCACCTGAAAACAAAGCCTTTAGAATAGTTGCCCTATTTGCCTATTTTATGTGTTTCTGAGCAAGAAATGTGTTCCATTATGTAGAAGAAATTGCTACAGACACATTCCAAGAGCCAGAATCAGAAACCTTGGCACAGAGAAGCATAAGTTATACCACCGTGATCTGGCTAAGCCATTTCAGCTGAAGAGAAGATTCATTTTGGCAGAGAGAAAAATAGTATTTCCATCATCACTTTCCATTGGGATTAAGGATGGCTTTGATGACTAGCAGAAAAATCTGAGGGAAGGCCAAGGAACTGCACTTCTGAGTTACTTTTACCACTCTTGCTTCCTACCCAGTAGTATGTATTTCAGGTAAACCACTTGTCTGGGCCTGTGTGACAGTATCTCATGGAGAAGAAAGGATTTTGCCTGTCTGTCTTTTACAGAAAAAGCAATTTGGGATTTCTAAATGTTGAAAATGCATGCTGAAAATTAATTGCAGACAGGTCTATATTTTATCAGAAAACTCAGAAAATAAAAAACATTTTAAGGTATTTGAAGCCTGAAATTGTGCCCCAAAATGTCTGTATTCAGGCTTGTATCTGAGTAGATCCAACGGTTTAAATACTAACCTGAGATGCAGAAACTTTTTTCCTTTGTCCTGTCTTCCAAACCACTTCTGTGACTCCAGCATTTACTGAAGATTTTCAAGCCTTTGAATATCTTCACCCGCAGCCTGCCAAAAACAGTTCATAGACAATCAGCTTAAATCAGACACTCTAAATAACGTACATGCCAAAGTTTCCCCATCCAGTTATCTATGTCATGCTTAATATTCCTGCTATTGTATTTCCTTCACTGCTCTTTTGTTGCTATCATATTTTCTTCTCAGACTTGCCAATTTGCTGTCCTCTGATTGCTGTGTTTTGAGGCAGCTTGCAAGAATTAGCAACTCATCAGTGGTTAGTGCCTGGTGTAGTCAGAAGGAGAGGTCAGTCTTTCTCCCTCCCAGTGCCAAAGCTTGTGATCCCAGAAGGTCTTTGTTCTCCCAAGCACACTTACAGACTGCAGCCTAGCCACCAGCACACACACTGGTCCTCCTGTAAACAAGAACTGCTCTTCCTCTACCAGGACAGAGCTGCACCCAGAGCCACTGACCGATGGTGGCCACTTGTGACTTGCTGTCATAGAAGTGAGGCCAGCTTGTAACACAAACTTTTGCCCACACATGCAGTGAAGCCTGTGTATTTATGGAGGAAGATGAGATGGTGGAAATTATGCAAAACCTTGCACAGCAGTTTGTTATCACTATATAAGAAGCTAACAAGTGAGAAAATTCCTAGTTACGTTCTTTACTTTAACTCTACTTTGTATTTTAAATGTAATTGTGTATTTAATGTGAATTAGAAAAGCAGTGCTGCACTAGCCAAATCAATGCAGTTAATAAACTAACTCTGCACAAAGGGAAGGAAAAATAGCTCTAGCAAATAAACACTGGTCTGTATTATAAAAATGGACTACATGAGTTATAATGAATCGTTCCATACAGTAAAGTACACACAGAGAAAATTTTTCAGTACCATCCATCTCTAACAAGAAAAAGAACCTTTAGTTGCTGCATGTTCGTAGTATGTAATGAAATCCTCACGGAAAGGGGTGACTTTTTCATTAATTTAAACAATGATGCAGTTATTGTGCAGTAACTTGCACTGCCTGATTTAAAGCACAAGAGATTTTTAAAACAAGGAGATTCTTTGCAATGTCGCACATTCCCTTTCCATGCTGTGACAGTGGGGATTGTACTGGAAACTGAGTAAAAGTGTGACTGGAATTTGGAGAGCTGTAATTGAACAGACCCGGTTTCTATCAGTATAAATGAGGGAGTATTGGGTGCACCTCAGCAATATTTTGACACAATTAGGTACTCCCCCTCAACTGTTCCAAGGGATCAGAAGGGAACAAGAAACATTCTAGAGCAGGAGCTCACAAGATGCCATTCTTGAGTCACACAGAGTGACTCTGAAAGCTTTGCACTGTCCACCACCTGCAGCAGAATCAGATGATTCTTAGGGTTGCAGCAGAATTTTCAGCACAACTGGGTAGTTTTGGAACTGGAGCCACCATCCTAGTGGTGTGCCTAATTCCAGCCTTGAGGAATTTTTGGTCACTTAGGCTCCAGAGATTCCCCTGTTTCCAATCCTGGCAATTGCGTCAGTCTTCCTTTTTACACTCTGGCACACTAAACTTGTATCCAGGTGACTATTGACTTCGGAGGATAGAAAGGGGAATGGGAATGAGATACCATTGGGGAGCTTGGCTGTGGTATGACCCTCCACAAGTTTCTGCCAAGGTTCCCCTTAGAGAATAAAAGTACCTGGCATAATCTCTTTCCCTTCTGTACTACTGGAGAGGTGCCCAGAATGAACTGTGGAAGAATGATGCAGTAGGTGAGAGGCAGAGTTGCAAATTCTGAGTAGGACTCTCTAGCTTCTGAACCTGGAACAAGTCCTGCTACTTCACAAGATGGAAATTTCTCTACTTTGCTTGCTATTCTTGCCTTTTGTAGAAGCATAATTAAGTAGTAACAGCAATGGTCAGTTTTGTTCAGAACATCTAATGGATTGTCACTCTGCTAGGGATTTTGAATTCTTCCTGCATAATGCAGTGAAGACTTTCTTTTTTAGAAGTACAGAGTTGTTTTTTTTACAGATAATTAAATGTCTTTTACTAAGTCATTTGGTGCAAAGGGGTGTCAAAAAGCCATAATGTAGGCTGCTAAAGTTGGTGGACTGTCTAAAGAGCCATACATAATGTCAATTCTGTGTTTTGTTCTCATGAGGGTGGTCAGGGAGACAGGCAGTTGTTCACTCCCTGCCATGTGGATTTTTTGAGAGCCCTTGGTACAGCACAGTGAGCAAAAGTTCCTTAAAAAAGCACCAGAGATAAAATGGAAGGACTTGTATGGATTAAAGAACTAATCAAAAGAGGAAATAAAGGAACAAATGAGCTCCCACATCCAAGGATATCTCCTGTCTGCAGATTATGCAGGGAGGAATTAAATCTCTATTCTGTGGGAGAGCTGTGTGGCAGGACGGGATGGAAGGCAGTGCAGTTCCGCAAGGCGGAAAGGGAATGACGGAGAAGGATGTGAGTGGGAGCTGCTGGAGCCCCTCAGCCGCGTGTGCAAACATTGCTGGAATGGTGGAGTGGGGGCTGCCCAGGGAAACGCCACAGATTCACCCAGACCAAGAAGTGTATCTTCTGTGGGCTATCCCAAACTGTGCCCTGAGCATATTCAGAGAAACATGCTGAAAGGAAACATGTTTATTTTGTATTTGGTCTGGGATTTTGTCTGTTTATTACTCCCCTAAAAATGTGTAGTCTTGCCTTTAGGGCTGACACAGAAACTTCAGAAGCAAATTTGAAAACTGATTTGGATCAAAAATTTACCCTTGAATCCCTATCTGCTAGAACCCTCCTCTGTATTGCACTTTGTAAAGGTAAAATAACAAGACCAATTACATGCCTGGCAGGCAAACACCATGTGCATCATGTTGCTTTTAAAATACACTTTGCGTTTGCTACCTATGCCTACTGTATAACAGGAAAAACAGATAGTATTTAATAAATAGTAAGTATTCAACAAAAAATTTGTATAAGTAAAACAGTGTCATTATGCCCTTTGAATTTGTGTCTGGTCTCCTAATAGCTGAAACACTGAACAAAGAATAATGTGATAATTTACTTTTAACAGAAAAACTGCAAGTGTTAAGGAAACAAATGTAGGTAATAACTATAAATGTTAACATGATCTATTTATTATTTGCTGTTAGGGATCAGGTAGTTAATAGTCAATGTAATTACTTCAGTAAAAATGCTGATGTCAACTATAGTTACTGTTGTATAGGTTTTAATTCAAACCATCTGTTTTAATCCTTGTATATATCCTGGGTTGATCTTTGCTTGCAGTGAAATGTTTTTCTGGAAGTTAAAAGTAATTATTAAAGGAATGGAAATTATTAGTGGTTCATGGTTTGGCAAGGAAAAGAAATGTCTTTTCAAGTTCTTGGTGTCTCTTTTAGAAAGCTCCTACACCAGAAATGGTTGAGGTTGGAGTATAACACAAAGTATTTTCTGTCATAGTCTATGTAATACTTGGGGTTCATCCCAGTGAGGTGTCTGGAAGTGTAAGTCACTGGTCTGATTATTCTCCACCACTTAATTAAGCCCATTTATTTCACAGGGCAAAGGAAATATGAGTGGTTTATTAAAAGGGAGGTATAAAACACTGGGGGAAAATGTCAGAAATGCTGGTGTGTGTACATAAACAATGTAATTTACTTTCTAGTGAACTGTGTTATTCTCCGGTGTGTTCTTTGGTGGACTTGTAGAGGATGTTTGGTTTTGCTAACTTGTTGAGTTAGTTTTTACTGTAACTGCCCTGTCTAAAATTGCCTTGTTACTCAGGGATATCTCCACCTCGCTCCAGAACTCAGCCTTCATGCTGTGAAGATCTGTTAAGCCACTTTGCAGTAAAAAGAGAAGCATCTAGGACAGTAGATGCTGTTTCACAAGTAGTGAAATAGATGTGAGATCAATAATTTATTATCTTTCCTTTCTTTCCTTTCTGATTTCATAGGTCTTACACAATAGGAAACTGTAGAAGTTTATCAGAAAAACCCAAGGTATCTCCTTGTACTCTTGTCACATGCCTTTCAGCACACCTAGGGACTTTCAGAACGCAATTAAAGTCCTGGCTGGATCATGCCATACTTTACAGATGTAGACGGCAAGACTTTGCTCTAGAAAGGATGCACTGGGAGCTTTTCAGGCTATCCAGCTGTCACAGCTGACTCTGTTTAACCTCCCATTCTTGGTCAAGCCAGTTAAGTAGAGTTAAATCCTTGTCTACAAAAATACTTGTAATAATATTGCAAGAACCCTCCTGACAGAGACTTCATGTTAAGACAATTAACAGAGACAAAGCTGTCAGAATTTCATGTGGTGGCCCAGAACATGCAGCTGATATTATGTACTTTTCCAAGGCTATGAACACTGTTCACAGTTCAAAGTAGCTTTTTCTCTGGTTTATCCTTTTTTCCCTCCCTGAGTCAAGAAACATTTGTTTTTTTTACCAGGAGGAACATGCGTTACAGAATCTGGCACGTTTGCATGTGGTACAAGCTTGTGAATGTTTTGTTGAGATAAGTGAGTGACAGCTTCCAGTTGGTGTTCTGCAGGAGGTGAGGGTTCTTTCCAGAAGCCCTGACCATCTCAAAATAACTATATTCTCCTTGCAGAGCTCCCAGTCTGACATGTTATCTTATCCCCTCAGTACAGCAGTGCTGAAATTCTACTACACCGGTTTTTCTAGTTAATTGTCTCAAGTAGCAGTTTTAGTTACAGGAAGATTGAAAGGATTACATCTATCAGAGTTAGGTTTGGTCTGTGTTGTCCAGCATTATAACAGAAGACTTGCTTGTAAATTGTTGTTAAATGCTGGTTTTCAGTTATGAGAGCATGTTACCACTGGAATTCAACGTATTTTTTGTTCCAATTTTTAAAGCCAAAAAGGGCATTTTTTCTTAAGAGAATAAGGCTGTGTTTTCTTCTGTTTTAGAGAAGTGTCAACAGTTAAGGCCTTGCTATTTAATTCCATTATACCCCCTGGAAATTTCTCAAGAAACAAGAGTTATGACCATGTCAATGCTTTTCACTTTATGGGTTTCACATCTCAGCAACTTGGAAGGATGTGTGAAATACAATTAACAGTTCCAGTAATCCCAAGATACCTATATATAAGCACTCGCTCTCGAGAAACAGCATTGTTTTTCCCAGGGTCATAGCTATCCCTAAAGGAAACACAGTATTAGCCTTAGCATGTGGCCCTTAACCTTGTTTAAGAATGCAAGTGAAACCTGATTAAAATAGTATATGGCTTTCACTGGTAGGAGTCCTTGATCTGAAGAGAAGTGGCCTCTGTATGTTGTTCTAATTGCTGTGGGAATACCATCATGCATTCAAATGTAGTTTATTAAAAGCTTCTGTAGTCTTCTAATAAATTGCTTTTGGAAAAGCTCTGAACCCATCATATTGTCACTGGAGGTAAAGCTGCCATGACTTGTATATGTGGGGAAGTCTTACAGCATTTCCTGGTTATCACTGTAGCATTTAAATGCAGCATGGTAGAAAGACATGATTTTTTACAAAAATACATAAAAATGAACCTTTCTTCCTTCCTTTTAGTCAGGGCAAGTCTAAGGTATTAAATAAGGAATAAAAGTTGTTCCATATTTGAGATGGCTACAGGGTAGATTTGTCCCTAGTAGGTTTAGGTTGTCCTGAGTTCTGAAGTGTTTATTTCAGTGCTAAGGTGTGAGTGAGCTGGGGGGTTAGTTGGGTTTTTTATTATTCGTGTGGGTGGTTCTCACCTGATTGGTGTGAAATTACAATTTCTATTTTTTTGTTTCTTGGAGGGAAACATTTGCCTGAATTGTCACTCATAGACATACCTGTCACTGGTCTCAGGAGAAAGGCAAATAGGTGGCAATAATCTGAGCTCTCCAGATAAGACTGAGGCACTTTGGCAGAAACAGGTGAGCTTCCAAAACCGTTTACTTGTCCCAAAGAAGACAAAGTTCTTGTGACTCCAGCAAGAGTAATAGTTCTATAATAATGACACTGGTCTGAAACAAGCTTTCAGCATTTGGTCGTGCCATAGGAATTCCTCTGTGTCTTTGGAAAATTGATTAACATCTGTATCCTGGCTCCCTATCTAAAAAGTTAGAAGGCACTTTAGGGATAAACTTCTTAATCTGTTTGAGTTTATCAGATATTATGGTGAATGAAATTGCTGAGGTTGTGCAATATCCTCTGTCAACAGCATTGTATTTATTGTGCAGAACAAAATGATAGAAAATTGTATCTCCTCTTCCAGTGCTCATGAAGCTGGCAGGCTGCCTCCTCCACCAAGGCAGGGAAAGGTGTCGGTATGCTTGTCAGGAGGTAAGGGACACCAACCGCAAGCAGAGAAAGCACTGAAGTGTTCTCCAGTGCATATTTGTTTTCTGTGAAAAGCTGCATACTTGCAGAGACTATGCTTTTCTTCCAGCAGGCAAAGACTTATGGTAATGTGGGCCCATAACTAATTGTTGCCATGGGAAACTCCGAAATGGCCACCCACGCTTTTATATCTGAATGGAGCTTGTGTTCAGATATACTGTTCCATCTCTGTGTCAGCGTACGCAGATTAGTGTGTGTATATATGTTTCTTCCCTGGTGTAGCATGGTCAAGTTGAATTATGAAAGGTTACCTTTCATGTTAAATATTCTGGAAGCATCAGCCGCACCTGGAACACTCTGTCTTATGGGGCTGCTCCAGTGCCAACATGCCCTGAGTACCCTGTGGTGTTCCTTCAGTTCATTGGTGTGCTCAGAGCTGACAGAAAGGCACAGCCAGTCCTAGGAAATTTTCACTTTTTATTTAATTGTTGCCAGTGTCACCCTGTATCCCTTCTCCCCACAGAGTAAAATATGATGCAAACATAAAAATGCAAATGCTGGAGCTTTTCAAAGAAGAAAGTATGGTGTTTTGAATTATAAACTCATTTTCCCCTTTTCTTGTACTCAAGCTTTATTGTCCTGTGTGAAATTTTCTAAAATTCTTGCACTGTGAGATGTGCACTTGATTTGGAGAATCCCATCTCAGATGACTGAAGTTTGGAGAAGCTAGAAGTGACCTAACCATCCTTGGTGGCAGGTACTGACCGGGGTGTCTGCTGGACAGAGACAATGTCAAGGGTTTCTGCTATCCAACAAGTGCTTGTGGAAGGCACCTGGACAAGCAGGTGCTCTAATCAATTCTAGATATACTTGTTGATAGGTTAAATTTTACTTATTTTTAAGCTGCTTGGTTTTTGAAAGCTTCTTTAGGTCTGCTACTGAAGCCAAGCTACTTGCTAGCAAGCAGCATTATAGAATCACTAGGGTCGAGAAACAAGGACTTCTCTCAGTATACCATTGTCCTTTCAAAGCAGATCTGTGTGAAGCACATTCAAACATATTGATGAAATGTTGTGGAAAAGGCTGCATTGTCACTGGCTGAGATACACATTTGCTTTGGGCTGTGAATTTGGCACCATTTAGTGAGACGAACGAAACACCAGCAGTGGAGTGCAATGCTTGGCTCCCTCCCCGCCTTCAAAACAGTCTAACCTGCCAATTTCTTCTGCGTACCCAAATACTGACTAGATTAATATAAATGTTAATTATAGCATCATTTGAGACAGCAAGCTAGCACTTGTTCCTGTCTAACACTTCCATGTTGTGTGTGAGCTCCTTTAGCCACTAGCAGGTCTTTTCTTAAGTACGGGATAAGCCACAGCTGTCATAGGAGCATGAGCCTTAATGATCTCCTAACTGTGTGACTTTGTATAATTTATTAAGTTGTTCCCCTGCTTTCCTCCTTTTTTTGTTTTGAAAGGTTTTTTTTAAGTCTGAAGAAATAGAGACAACACATACTATGTATTTAGTTTTATTATGATGAATTCAATTTTATTATTATTATGATTTATTATGGTACTACAGATTACTACAGGCAATTAGAGATACTTAGTGGGATTTTGAGATGTGATTTGCACCTAATTGTCACACTGTTGCTATGCTTGCATTTCCTTAAATTACAATTTTGCTTTTAACTGAGAGAGCTCACAAAAACTATAATCCTTTACCAGTAAGGAATGTTCATACTGACAATATGAACTTCCAGCAGGACACTGATGTGCTGGAGTGAGTCGAGAGAAGGGTGGCAGAGCTGGTGAAGGGTCAGCTGGGGAGGACAAGTCCTGTGAGGAGCAGCCGAAGGAGCTGGGGGTGTTTAGCCCAGAGAAAAGGAGGCTCAGGGGTGACCTCATCAGTCTCCACAATCTCCACAACTGCCTGGAAGAAGGCTGTGGCCAGGTGGGGCTGGCCTCATCTCCCAGGCAACCAGTGACAAGATGAGAGGTCATGGCCTCAACCTGTGCCAGGGTACATTTATATTGGACATTGGGAAGAATTTCTTTGCTGAAAGGGTGATTAAACATTGGGATGGGCTGCCCAGGGATGTGGTGGCATCACCGTCCCTGGAGGTGTTTAAGGAAAGGCTGGATGTGGCACTCAGTGCCATGGTCTGGTTGGCAAGGTGGTGTTCAGTCACAGATTGGATTTGATGATCTTAGAGGTCTTTTCCAACCTAGTCAATTCTGTAATATCAAAAGTGAGAGTACCAAGCTAAACCTCTACATGTAGGCCACCTGATGCTCATTACCTCCTTTTCCTAGACTTGAGTAATTTACTAATGAATAAAAGACCTTATGAAAAGCATGTGAATTTAAAACATATTTTATAAAAATTTCCCTGTTTTTAAATGCTCTTAATTTTAAGAAATAGTTAAACTGAATTGCATAAATGAGACAGAAACCTGTTCAAGCAACAGAAGACTTCATTATCTTGGAAAGAACCTTTTTTAGTGAAATATCAATATTGAAGTTGTAAAAGAAGAAGACTTTTGTTTTTCCACCCTCAAGGTTACTTATCCAACTGCTATCTGTATTTTTAATGAGTTACCATAATATTTTGTATTTGTGTTACTTGGGCCACTTAAAATATCTTTATAGATTTCCAAGTAGGTAAATCTCTGCTTTCTAGTCCTTGAAATATAATTACAGATGTTTGTCATATCATAGCTGTAGTTGTAGAACCATGAGCACAACAAGAGTTTCTAATTGACTTAATTTTTTCTTTCATTTTGTGAAGTGTCTTACTGGAGAAGATGGATTCTTAGGTGTATGGGTTACTTTAAAGCATGAAATGTACTACATAAGGACATATTTCAGATGTACTATCTAACCCTTTTGCCAAAGTATCTTTTGAAAAATTAAGAAAATTTTGTAATAAAATTATTTTTAATAAGTGACAAAACTGTACTTAGTTGTTTTTTGAACAACAAAATTCTGCTATTTTAAGTGTTTGCAAAACAGTTGCTTAGAATTTTTTTTTGTTGCTGTAGTGTGTTCTTATTTTTTTTTATCCATTACTGTGAACTTTAATCATATTGAGCTTAGCCCAAAGGTTTCCTGTGTTCCAGCTTTTAAGCTGCTTAACCTGTGTAAATACATTAGGGCTGTTCTAAACCATTAAAAACAAGGAGAGATGGATGTGTGCAAAGTTCAAATGTGTTCTGCTGGCTTTTATCATCAGTGTGAATCATACAGCAATTTAGAAGCTTAAAATAGTTCGTTGTTCATAAAACACAAAATACAGAAAATGAAATCTCTTTAGAGGAGACCAAAATATATATTGAGCGTTTCAGTTCAGTGTTGTGGGAGGTTTCTTACTGTAAGGGACTTTTTTCCAATTGTATGTTTTCTCTTTTTTTTTTTTTTTAACTACTTTCAGTGTATTTAGAGTGGTGTGTGTTGAAAGCTGTTGAAACTGAAATCCTTCTTTCATCCTCAAACATGAAGTAGTATGGAAAGTTCAAAATACATGCTTCCAGGACGGAGTTGGATCACAACTGTTGACCACGTCAGGATTCAGTCTTCCTGCTGAATTAGTGTCTCTTCTTTTTCTGTTATTTTCTGAGACCACTAGTTTAATTTAACACTTCATGCAGAATGAGTGAATAAAAATGCTCAGAAAACTTTTTTAAAAATTACATTTTTTTGGCCAGACACAGAGCCTCCTGTCTGAAATATCCCTTACATAGGATAAGCACTACTGAGTGACAACCAAAACATCACTGTGTCACCAGTGTGATTTTCATACTGAATCCAAAACACAGCACTGTACCAGCTGCTGGGAACAAAGATAGCTCTATCCCAGCTGAAACCAGGGCACAGCTCTCCCCTAAAAGCAGTAGGCACAGTGTGCCAAATCAGCAAAGCTGAGTGGGGAGGTGCATCAGTTCAGGAAAGTGTGTGATATCTAGTAGGTTCATTGTAATTGATTGGAATTTTTTTTTGTCTTGAATTGTCATTAGTGTGCAGACACAAAACAGCAGGTACTTGTAAAGTGACTATTAATAAGAGGTACACCATTCACATCTGTGTTGGGAAAAGTTAATCCCTTAGAGGTGCAGAGGAAGCAATACTTGCATTGACAGGCAGCTAGATAACAGAGAGCAGGAGTCAGTGAGGTGAGGTGATATTTGTTTGGAGACCTGTTCTTTTCTGTGTATTCATAAACAACTCAGCAAAGGAGGCAAATGCTGAAGTTTGCAAAGAAGAAGACGATGGGGGGCTGATGCCCCACTAAACCACAAAGTACCAGCTAAAGAACTGCAGAAAGTCCTTACAAGGCAAATGCCTGGGAAATAAATCATTAGCAAGCAATGCTCAGTGTAGATAAATGTCGAATGATGCTTGTAGGCAAAATACAACCCTAACATGGCACATAAATTCACGCACTCCAAATGTTATGACTCAGAGGTGGGATTTTGCTGTTGTGACAGGGTGTCCCCAAGAAGGTCAGCTTGCTGTTTGTCACAGCTCCAGTCCTCCCCACACCAAAGCCATGCAGCAGAGCTGGAAAAGTGCAGAGAAGGCCAATAAGGTTGAGCAAAGCTCTGGAACAGATTCCTTCACCTTCAATTTTCCTAAGCTGTCACTCCTCAGATGCTCCTACAGTCCTGAAATGAAGAACCGAGAGCCTGAACAACGAAGGTGTCTCTCAGTTGTGCTCAGAGCTGGGTTGCTGTGTGCAGGCACTACCTGATGGTAGCATGCAGGTCGCATCAAGTTGTGCCCTGGAGAGAAGAAGCCCGCTGGCATGGCTGATTTTACACTCTGTCTCAGTGTTTGTAAAATAGTGAAAGTAACTCTGGTTAGGTCTAGTCCCTCTAATAATAATTATTGCATCTGACATGAGCTTTCTGTGTCAAAAATAGTTGATTGAGACAAATACTACACACCTAATTAAAAAAAAAACAAACTTAAAAGAGTAAGGGTCTCAGAAGTCTTACTTTTCTACGGTTGTTTTGTTTGTCTGCCAACCTTAAGCTAGAGTTTAAAAACATTGTGCCTAGATGAAAATTCAGTTGCTGAGCAGGAGTGATAGAAATGTAGTAGAGCATAAGGGCAGCTCCTGTTATGTTATGTTCTCCTCCATTCTGGTATTTGTGCTATTTCCACAAAAAATACTGAAAATTGTCTAGTCTGTAGTCAGCTTGAGGGAGTCCTTGGCTCCTCTTCTGCTCTTGGTATGAAATGAGTCCCATTCCAGTTAGAGTAAAAAACAAGAAAACAAAAACAAACACAGGAAAAAAAACACAAGAAGAAAAATTTCAGAACATTTCAGAACAAGGATGGGCAGCACTCAGTGTTTCTTCTCATGGTTCCCTCTGCAGCCAGGTTTTTCCAGCTGAGGAGGCTTTATCCGTCCTCAAGAACTTCAGCCACATCCAAGAACACATGCTCTTGGCAGCGAGCTGGTCCCATCTGATGTAGCAAGAGAACCGAAAATAGCTTTCCTAAGGGAGAAACTTTATGGCTATGTTGTTAGGTTTTAGAGTATTTATTTTGTGTGATTAGAGAATTAGAGATGAAGGGTGAGGGGTTGTACTGTTTTCTTTTTCTTTCTCCTCAAAAATAAGCAGCTGAACAGTTTACCCACAAACACAAAACAGAACATAGTAAATCAAATCAAACCTACTGCTGCATATGAAATCCAAAGTTTCACTCTATAGTTTTGAATTATGAGGAAAAATTTCAGTCATTGACATCAATGTTCAGTCTTTGTTTTGTACAGTTTTGTAAGTGTAGTTCGTTTATTTTCCAGTTTTCTCATTTATGTTAAGAGCAAAGAGGTACAGCTAACAATAATGTTGGACAAATAGATCAATAAAACCCTAGCAGTTTTGTTGGGGAAAAAAAAAATTGTGGAATTTGGATCACCATTTTTTCCTAACAGACTATCTGTTTTCAAGTAATTGTTAGCAGTGCCTGTTAATTTAAAGCAATCTAACCAGCCACTGCTGTAGGAGGATTATGACCTGGTCACTCATTCAAGGCAAGACATAATGCCATTTAAAAACAAATCCTTAGACCGTGCTAGAGCTACAACTTGATTCAAAATAAGTGGAATACTTTAGTAGTAGTAGTAGTAGTACAGTGTGTTGTGATAAATGATCCTTAGGAAGGTCCTGGTGTCTTTCTATGCAGTGCAGACATAGAACCATATATAGAGGTAAAAATGACTGCTGTATGTGCTTCTCAGAGAGGACCTTACATCTGAGAATATCAAAATACTCAATAGAGATTTAATACAGAGTTACAACAGATTTAAAGAATATTAATTTCTTTTAACTGCTGAGGGAAACAGCAATATAAAGAAACAGTGATTTTTCCAAAACTATGATGATTGAGAATGTGCAGACTGGGCAGAGAAACAGAATAATTTTACTGATTTTTGCATATTTCTATTATATTAGTAATAAAAGTTATGTTTTTAAAATATGTGCTATACTGATAGATTATAATTTGGTAATATAGAGAATATCTGGTTCTGACTTTTAGTTACTAGATCAAAAGATTCTTGTGTATGTGAGTCAAATCTGGTGTTTTGGGAAGGGGCGGAAGAAAAATATTTTCGTGTTTCTTTTAATTTTGTGTTTTACTTAACTTCAGATAGTATTCCCTTCACTGAAAGCATGAAGTAGAGAGATTTTGTTTGTAATGCTGGTAACACTCTTTATATTTTATTAGCATTCAGTCTGTTGCGATCAAAAATTCCTATCAAGTATTGACAGTTTCATCTACTTTCCAAATGTCATTTATGAGAATACTTTGGCTTTTCTGAATCACTTTATTGGTAGAATGATTTAAATGTTGCCTGAAACCTGAAAAATATATGCAAAATGTGCAGAGACAAAAATGTGATGGTATGGATCGTGCTGTTTGGAACTACTGAATTTATGAGAGTGTGCTCTCTGCTGATGCTCACAGCAGGGTGCTTCTTGAAAGATTGTTCCATGCCACATAAGAGAGAAGAAAAACACCTTCTGTCTTGGAGGAGAAGAGGTGAATGGTGATGGGTGAGTTTGAAAGCTAGCCACACAGTGGACTACTCTTATCAAGAGCGATACTCTTCTAGTAATTGTAATGATAATTACATCATTTGATATGTATTAAGTTGAAAGGTAGGACCAACATTGTCTGTACTGTGAAAGAACAACAAATTCAGAGTTTGCTGATTTTAAGTTACATTTCTGTTTAAATACTTGTAGGAGTAGATTTTCACTCTTGCTCTGTTTTGCAGGTTATAGTCCTATCCAGGTAATTAATTAAATTCTGACAGAACATTTACATTGCAAATGACTGAGTATGGCTGTTAAGCCCTAATTTCCTTCTACAAGGAGCTGAAAATCCTTTGCACCCAACATCACTCAGAATTAAAGGCACTTCCTGGATTTATTTTACTTCATGAGAGAAAATTGCCAACATTGTTAAGTGTTTCAGAGCAGGAAACATGGGAAATGGTGATCTGTGCTGAAGGATACCAGTTCTGCCAGATCCATGGTACTGAACATTCATTGAGTACTACATGGACTGCAACCAAAGAAAATACTGGACGTCCAGAGCAATTAAAAACTGTGAACGGAGTATTAAACTTTCTGGAAAAAGAAGGGATAAATGAAGATGGCTGATATTGGTATTAAAATACCATTTCTGCATTTTCATGCAGAGTATGTTCAAGCAAAAAAAGTATTTTAGGCCATTTCTTTTTTTAGTAGAATAAGGGAATTTGTAGCACCAAGGTATTTTTAACACAAAACAACATGACAAAAAGGCAAAAATTTTATTGATTAGTATCTGGGGCTCTGTACATGAGTTCTGTACATACCACAGTCAGCATAAGAACCCATTCCTGTGTTTTGGAAATCCTGGATACAAAACAGAAATGCATTAATGCTTTGAGCTGGGCTGCCTCCAGAAACAAGCAAACAAATTCTGTTCAGGGTTAGGAAATAGTAAGTTTCTTATCATGCTGATTGTGTGTTTTGACCTTCCTGTCTGCTATCACAAGCTGGACAGCCTTGTTTGTGCTTTAGGAAGAATTAAGGATCCTTATTAAGGTGATTCTCTAAATAGCAGTCCACTCTAAAAACAAATCATGGCTAGGCCTGGTCTTATGAACAGATGCAACTGGACTCTGCATGGAGTGTTGTCATGGAAGTTGGAGATGGTTTTTTATTATGTCAGGATAGTGAGCACTAAATCTCTGCCAGTTGTCACTAATTGTTGATTTATAACATCTGTCCTGGACATGATAAGCTGTTCCATTTGTCAATAGGACTTACAGTTCTCACAAAGAGAGTTTTTCCTTCTTAATAAGTGGCACCATTTTTCACTGACAGAAGCACAAGCATTTAAAGCCATGGTTTTAAGATTTGTTTTCTTTTGTGTGGAATAAGAGGTTCCAAGGAAAACGTAAGATTTACTGTTGGAAATGCTTATGGTGCATTTATAGAGATGTGCAACTATCATTTTCCTAGTCTTGCTGCCAGATGTCTGAGAGCCCTATTTCTAAATGTTATTATGAAAATACTCCAGTAAGATTTCACACACTGTTCTACAAATACCCATTTTCTAGTTTGGTTGTGAATTGTGTAGAGGTCTTTTGGATAAAACAAACAGACCAGTATATGGAAGGTTAGGTCAAATTAAACATAATTTGTCCACTAGATGGAAACAGAAGCAGCAAGTGTGTATATGCATGGTTTTTTCTGTATTCAACTGAATGTTTTTATCTCTTGTCTTCACATGAGAGAGAGTAAATAAAGTAACTTTTAGGATTGCAGTTCAAGTCAAGAATGAACTGGACAGCAGAGCACGGCTGAAGTGGACTAAAAATGCGTAAAAGAGCTGAAGTGAGGGAGGGAAGGGTAAGAATAACAATATGAGGAAAGTGAAAATCAGGGAAACTCTGAAAAGACTGTATAAATGAAAGCTGCAAAATGCTGGCTCATCAAGAAGGGCAGATTCTGGCAGAATATATGAGATTGTTTTGATTTTCTTTTTGTCAGAGTTTTCTCATTCTTTGTTCCTTTGCAGCAGGGAAAAAAACTATCTTGAGTCTTCATACGTGTCTGGAGTGATTATGTTTAAGAAAGGCTTGATTCAGAAAATCCTTAGCAGTTCTCACCGCATCTCCAGATATTATTGTTTTAATCCAAAGTTGAACTTTTGAAGCCCACTTTATTAAACTGAAGAACAACAGCCTTCAGTTAATCATCTGTTTTGTATGGCCCCTTTTGAGTCATAGAAACTATCAGTCACAGAATAATTTAAATCAGAAGAAAACTCTTCAGGTCTCTAGTCCCTGAAAGCAGGGCAGAGTTTGAACTTAAATCAGGTTGCTTAGGGCTTTATCAAGTTTTGAATGCTCCACAAACTGTCTGGCAAACCTATTCTCGTCCTTGACCACCATGACTGTGGGGCAAAACCCCAAATTTTTGTGTCTAACCAGAATTTCCATTCTTCACGGTTCACTTCAGAACTTCTTCACTGCCTTCACCAGTTCCAGAACTACCATGGTCTCCACAGCTAAAGCTGCTACAGGCCTTCACATCCGCTACCAGCTCTTCCTTAACTGCAGGTCCTGCCAAGCATTTCCTTCAGCTGTCCTGCCCAGTGTCTGAATTTAAAAATCGTCACCTATAGACTCAGTTAACATGAGTACCGAAAGTAAATAGGGGGATTTTCAACACCTGTACCTAGAGATGGTTTGGAGATAGATTGATTGTTACTCACAAGAATGACAGGCACGCTTATGATTGAACTCATCATAAAGCTGATGTCTGTCCAGTTTTACATGTCTCCTGTTTCTCTCCACTGATTGTAAAGACTGGTGACTGTGCTGTATACATCATGGGTATCTAAAATTGAATTCAATTAGTCATGCCTTTGCTGACAAAATGACCACATCTCTATGTAACTCGTGGGTATTGGATCCCAGAAGATGAAGTACAAACTTACTGAATATGGTAGTGGTGGTACTCTGAAGAACCTGTCCTGTACGGGGATGTTGTTGTGGCATTAGCAGCACCGTATTTACCATTTAATATTGGCAAAAACGCACTTTAAATTACTGTAGCACTTTTGATGGTACTGAATATCCTGTTAGTTTGCTCCAAAATGTTTGCAAATTAAACTAATGTAGGCTATAAATGCTTTCTTGTCTGCTCTGCGCATCTCCTGACAAGATGATAATTTTATCTGCTGTTTCTGTTCCATAGTGCCATTAGGCAGTATCATTTGTTGTTCAGTCTCTGAAAGCCTAGACAGAGTTTTTACAACTGTTGATAGAAAAGGTTGGTTATGGACAGGTATGTGGAAAAATGCCAATCTGACTGGGAGTTCAAAGGAAAGCAAAAAAAAAAAAAAAATTCCAGCATCTTGGGAAGAAACCTGGATCTGCACATATATACTGGCCTTCTGTAGAGGGTTCACAGGCTCTTTTCTTCTGTTTTGCTGTGTACAAAAATTAATAGGAATAGAGTGAAAAGGTGTTTCTAACTTGTAGGCTTCCTTTCCCTGCCAAAGAGTGTCATTCTCCAACCAGCCTAAATATCCCTCCTTAATTAGTAACAGATGCAGCAGTACGTGCACAAGCGTTGTGTCAAGAGGACATTTGGAAATCATAACAGAAGGTGCTGTGCCAGATAGGAAAGGAGTATGTGAAGCTGAAGCAGGGAGTTGTTAGGAGAGCTCACCCGTTGTTTTGTAAAGATAGGGAGGGAAATGGGGCAGCTGTTCTGGGTTTTTAGGTAATATTGCACATCAGGCACATGAGCCCCACTTCTCTTCACTGGCAGTCTTTATCTGTTATTTAGAATTGTCAAAAATGCACAGGAGGTAGAAGAGATGCCTCCATAATTGGTCTTCAAAATTATGCTTAAAACATTTAAGCATTTTCCTCCTGTCTGCAAATGGAGAAGCTTTATAGCTGTTTAATGTCCACATTTTCTTTTCCCTTTTTTCTCTTGCTTTCACATTGTTGTGTATGGGAAGCAGACCAGGTACAAAGATATTAATGACTGTACCAGTACACGTAGAAGAAACAGAGAACATAGCAGCACACAAAATAAAGCAAAAAATATTTTTTTATCCCTTCTTTTAGTAATGCTGTCACCACACTGCTGTCATATACTGTCACCACAATTTTTATTACCTCTGATGTTAAGAATACAGTAATTGACCTTATATTAAATAGAAATTGTTATTGGGCCTTTAAATATACTTCCGCCAATCTCAACATACTTAACTTCTCAATTCCAAATGCTAATTTTGAAAACTTTTGGGGTTTGGTTTGGTGATATTTTGTTGTTGTTGTTTTTATTCTGTTATGGGGGTTTTTTTGTTGTGGTTGTGGTTTTCTTATTATTTTGGAATAGTACACTGACAATGGAGTTTATGTTGCAAAGTTTCTGCAAGTCTCACTCAATACCATTACTATAGTCCTTTATATACCAGATAGGCTGTAATTTATAAGTACTGGTGTTTTCAGTGCATTTTTTGTGACTTTGTAGACTAATCCAAAATACTCAATTTTAAATGTATTATCTGTGAAAGAGATTTAAATGTGTTTTAAAATATAATTGGAGAAGTTGGATCATGAATGAGCGTTGAAGTGCAGAGCATTCACCCATAACTGCATGACCAAGGGGGTAGGGTGTCACCTCTGGTGTCATGTGGATAAGGAGTGTCAGGCAGTATTGGTGCATCTCAGCTGTCCACTGCCCCTTCTGAAATACTCTGTGGAGGAAGGATGCTTCCAGGAAACCTGGACTTGAATTTTCCCAAAGCCATGAACAGTGGTTTTGGTAATTGGAATATGTGAATGAGGTTGGCAGCTCTGCTGCTTGCAGTGGCAAGCACTGTCAGAAATACATAATTTTTGTTGTCCTTTGGGAATATCCCAACTGGTACCACATGGTTCCCGCTCTCCTCATTGTTTCTCTGTACAATGAAAAGTGAGGAGTCAGGCTTCATGACAACAAGAACTCAGTGTGACTTGACAAATCCATAAAACCCTGTGTGACGGCTGCAGAACAGTGCCATAGGATAAGATAACTGCCCTGACTATGCTGGAGAAGTTTTCATCAGTTATTGTTTCCCAAGAGTTGGACGATTTGAAGAACTTCTCTGTAGGCCACTTCAAACAAACTGACTGGTGTTCAGTCACAAGAAGTGTTTCCAGTTCTTAAGTGTACAAAGTGATTAATGAGGCTTTTCAGAAATATTTTTCAGAAGCACATTAAAATCATCTCAGTTCACAGAAATATGGAGCTTTGCCAGATGTGGAATATTCTAAAAGAAAGTACTTGTAGCTCAAAATTTGTAACCCTGTACTTACACTCAACATGCTTTTCATCCAAATACCTTGGGACATTTTCTACCTAATAGTTATATTATTGCATAAGCTTTATTTTTTAATCTTACTGTACAACACACCTACAGAAACTGCCCTGTACCGTGTGGTAATTACTGGCTAGATCTACCAGTTTGCTTGCAATCATTTTCTTTAATGAATCATGAAGGATCTGTAAAATGTATTCATAATATTTATATTACTGTTGTTAAGCCACTGTGTTCTTGTGGAATTGAGCAATCTGGAGAGCTTTATAAATACTTGCAAATATTGCTGACAAGCTGGAGCCAGTCCAGTGGAGGGACACTGGGATGGGCAGAGGGTAGGAATGCACAATAAACAAGGGAAGTGGAAGAAACTGGCTTTGGTTTTTGTTACCTACAGGAGCTTTCTTGGACAAGCCAGTTTCTTCTGAGAGGTATACACAAAAAGCAGGAAGTGGCAATGGTTCATGATCTGCAAGAGAAGATGACCCGCATGAGCATAAGAAAAACATTCTTCTGCAGACAGAAAAGATTTTGCCAGAGAGGACATAAAATCTCCATCTTTGAAATACTTGAAGCAGGACAAAGCAGTGCAAAGCCCTCACCATACTGATCTAACTTCAAAGGTCCTACTTAAGCTGTGAGACTAAACGAGGTGACCCCCAAGAAGTTCCTCCTAACCTAAATTGTTGTCATTCTCATAAAGAGATGCATCATAAATAAATGTATCTTAATGTCCTTCTCTGCACTTGCAAGCTCACTGATGGCAGAATGAGTGTAGGCAGTGGTGCTAACAAGTTATGTGGTTACATTTCACCTCAGTCTTCCCACTGAAATATTCAGTTGCCTGTAGTTTACCATGGAACTTTCTTTTACTCTGTATGTGAAAGTGTGTGCTCAAATTCTGGTACTCCTGCAAGAACTCTCAGTTCTGTTTGTGCATGCTCAGTAGAAACTTGCTTGTGCTTAGAGACTAAAATCTCCAAAGGCCCTGCCATCACAGTTTGCTTAGACTCTCCCAGCAATTAGCACTGGCGAGGCTGTGTGTGCTCCCGACGGAGAGTGTCAGAGCACGCTGTGTCCCCGGGCTGCAGAGGCGAAGCAGTTTCTGCAGCAGCCAGAGCCAGCTGCTGTGGGCTGGGATGTGGCCAAGCCTGGGAAGTGAGAGCAGGAAGCCTGTCTCTTGTGTGCATTCAGTGACCCCTTTGTTGGTGCCAAAGCAGTGTGGAGGAGGGAATAGGTTCAAATTTAGTGGGGACAAAACCTAAACTGGGAGGGAGGGATACAGGCAAGGGCTGTATTTATGCAGCTGTGTAGATGTGAGCTGAAGGCATCTCGGTGGCCCTGTAGATGCCTATCTGCTTTACTTAAGCACTTCCATGCATTTGTTGCTTCTTCCTGTAGTGATGTCTCCATATTCCAGGCAAATATTCTTGAAATATTGAAAGTTTGTTTGGATAGTCCTTTAGAATAAGCTTACCTGAAGTGCAGTTGAACCCAGCTCCCAGTACATACTGTACCTGTTACCTGCTGCTGTTAACATCATGCAGATGTTCCCTAAAGGTGATCTTGCATTGCGTAACTTCGGGGCAGATGAGGGTCCGTGTTGGCTGTGCTGTGCACATGCAGTGCTGGGTACACAGCCAGAGAGCCAGCTGGACTGTTTTAGACAGGGTGAAAGAGAAGGCACCTGCATAGCAGTCTGCTGTGTGTTGAAGGACTGCAGTGACACACAAAGAAAAGATAAAGACAGTCTGAATGGAAAAGGGGCACTAAGCACAACTTGAAGAGTGGATTCGGTGGTAAGAGCAGGAAGCGAATGACAGGTTTGTGATACTGAGGCTTGAGATCACACTAGCAAAGAAATGCAGAGAAACTCTCTGCATAATCCCTACAGCCTGCTTTCATCCAAAGCCTAAATTAGAACTGTATTTCTGTCTCATCGGCTGCTTCACGATGAAGGGATGTAAATCTGACTGGCAAAGCACATGTCAAAGCAAAGGACGTATGGAGTGCCAGCAATTAGGCATTTCGCATGCTGGCAGTGTTGTTGCAGTTGGAATTCAGGAAGGTTGGCTCATATATATTACATATTTTCTTCCTATGTACATAAGTGGGCTTTTTTCACTGTGCAGTAGAGCTGCAGAAAAAGAAAACATAAATCTGCGGGTGACTGAGATTAACCGAGGCCCTGCACCAGAAGCACACTATTTTGGTCTCCTTAGAAGTAACATACTAGCTTTAAGAAGCTAGAGAGGGAATGTTTTATGACATTTCTCTTCTCAATTTAATCTGAACAGGCCTGTAGTACATTTTGCAGAAGGGTCGCATGGCGGAATTGTCTAGGTACACCCTGTTCTGCATGAGTAAGCATGGCAGAGCTGGCCCCACCCTGTGTTCACTTGATAATTAATTTGCGTCCTTTTTAGTGATAGGACTTAAACTGCTTAGGAGTCACTATGATCTTGACACGCCTAAATTTCAACCCAGGTTTCTAAAAAGCTGTTGAAATGTTAATGGTTGTTCAGTGTATCTTTGATGTGAACTTAAAAGACAGTTTTCATAGAAGAAATTGCCGTTGTGTAAACAAGAGATTTCTCACCAGAGTGCCTGTGACAAAAAGTAAATCCATTTATAAATTCTGTAACAAATGACTACACGCTGCAACACCCACATTATGCAAGGAACTTAGAAAGGATGACAAGGATTCTTTCTCCAAGTGGCAACACTTTGGAGAAAGCTTTGCAGTATTTTAAGGACTTGCTACCTTTTCATTTGTAATACTTGTGAGTTTTGTTTGATGTGTTTATTGTTGCAGTCTTTAAACATGCTTAGGTAAGTTTTCACAGTCACATAGCCAAGCTGTGGTTCTCATGGACCCTTCTGGACTGCAGATGGCAAAACAGAATTCACACAAATCATAGAATCATAGAATGGCTTGAGTTGGAAGGGACATTAAAGACCATCTAGTTCCAGCCCCCATGGCATGGGCGGGGACATCTTTCAGTAGACCAGAGTTCAATCCAACCTGGCCTTGACCATCTCCATGAATGGGGCATCCACAACTTCTCTGGGCAACTTCTTCTGGTGCCTCACTACTCTCATGGTAGAAGAGAAGAATTAGAAGAATTTTCTTCTAATATGTTAATCCTAATGTTAATTATTCCTAGTTCTTCATATGTTCTCCCTCAATGTTTGCCAAATATATTTTCTGAATTTTAGTAGTGACCTATGTTGTCTCTATAGCAAAAACTCAGTGTTCCTTGTGGAGCAGGCAGGACAATTGTTGGATGCATCCTAATTGCAGATACCAAGATAGAGCCTTTCATAAATATTTTGGGATATTTTTTTCCTCTCCCTGGATTCAGTTAAATTAGCTCATTTCCACCATCCAGCTTCAGGACGTTTGCTGGGAACTCTTGGTCCTAAACAGAAAACAGAACTGTGTCTTGGTACTGCCCTCAGCAGGCATTCTGCTGCTATTCAGACACAACATGTCACACATTCCCTCGTGCACCCATCAGAGGCAATGTTTACTTGAACTCAAGCAGTGTGGCATATCAAAGAGAAAATAGAAGAAAATAGGGGTAGAGGGAAGAAGATGTCAAGAGGATGGATGAGGCTCTGCTGAGCAGCAGGACAAGAGGCGGTGGGCAGAAACTCATGCAGGAAGTTCCCACTTGAATATAAGGAAGAACTTCTTTGCTGTGCAGTGACTGGAACAGATGCCAGAGAACTGGAACAGATTGCCCAGAGAAGTTTTGGAGTCTCCCATAACGGAGATATCCAAAAATGATCTGGGCAGAGTCCTGTGCCGTGTGCTCTGAGATGGCCCTGGTTGGGCAGGGCTGTTGGACCAGATGACCCACAGTGGGCCCTTCCAACCTGACCCATCCTGTGAAAGCACCTTGAGGAAAAATGCAAGGAATACATCAGTGGAAACAAAGACTAGAGAGGGAAGAAGGGCATGAGAAAAGGAGAAAATGAGAACTATAAAAAGATTTCTGTCACTAGGTTAAGTGACAAAACCTAAGATACTTAATGCTCTTAAACAGCATGAAAGGGAATGTTTTGTCTGATCTTCCCATCACAAGAATGTTAGCTCTTAGCTTTTTACAAACTGGACTTAAAAAATCCTAGCATTGCCTTTCTTTTGATTCTCACCTTCCTAAGTGTCTGGCACCTCAGTTTTCATTGAAATTGTACACTTGGATTAGATGATTCCACTAGGCATATTTTCTTCCTGTTGTGTCCTGGGCCCTACTGCACTATAGCACGGTGTTCAGAAATGGTGCCACAGACTTGGTTCTTGAGGGATTGAAAATGAAGTATTTTTGGCTCTTCTGAGAGTTTACAGGCTTACAAGCCATGATAGCCCCCTTCCCTTTTCTTCATCCCTCCTATTAATCTCTAAGACTGACCATGGTCTGTCATCAGCAACGGGATCCCAAACCTGTGCATCCTCTGCCTTATCTTCATGTGCAGTTGAGAAATCACAGACAGAGTAAATGCTGCAGGAACTGCTCCACAAGATTTGCAAGGGGAGATGGTGGTGTGTGGAGTGGGGCAGATCATAATCCGCAATAAATAAGTCTTTTTCCATCTATCTCTGACACAATCTCAGCAGCAGAATCAGCATATGGCAAAAGCTTAGGAAATATTCTATTCCTTTAGTTCTTCAAATTACTCCTGCTTGTCATAGCTCTGCCTGAAATTCAGAAAGGTTGGCTGTGGAACTTCCAGTTGCTGCTGGCTATTGGAAGTGGTGTGTTTAGAGCAGTCAAAAAACCACCATGAATGCTATATGGAAATTTTTCTGGTAATGGAAAAATTATTAGGAGTTTTTTCACAAGGGGATACCTACAGGTCTTATTGGTCCTAAATGACTACTCGTTACGCGACTGTATTAAGCTGCCTTTCCTTTTTGTTTGGTATGTCCTTCCTTACAACAAAAGCTGTGGATTAAACAGGGAAGGAAGCTTAGACTTCCCATGCTTGGCTTATATAGTAATTTGTAAGTGAGCCTGAGAGGTGCCACTTACAGACAGAAAACAGGGTAGAGTTCAAGAGAAGAGTAGAGGGCTTTATGCCTTTCAAAACTGTGAATTTCATGCTACTTCTGCCATACACCTCCTTCCGAGCTCTCTGTGTATACATTGTACATAACTTGGGTTTTCTTCTGGCAGTAAAATAGGAGTTGGCACAGAGCTGTGAACTGACATGAGCTTGCCCAGTATTTCTTTACTAAAAGTAAAGAGCTTATATCATGTTTGTTATACATAGCAAGTTTTATTAAGTTGGTGATGTACTGACAAAGGATGAAAAACCTAGGTTGACTAATTAAATAGATTGTAATTTACTTTGTAGAAGAAAACATATTTTGAACTACCACAAGTTGCTACTCATGTCTGTCTTCCTTGCAGGCCTGTCTTTTCAAAAGCCTTGTGAAATAGTAATAGCTGTGCCAGTGAAAACCTAAAATTCTTTTAGCTTTGTATCCTATCTCTTGTATCTCCAGTGGTTGCTTGCCAAATGCACAGTGAAGAACAGCAGAGTGGAGCAATCACTGAATGATGTGAATAATTCCTCTGGTGTTGTGTGGTTTGGAGACAGAGGTGGTACCTTGATACCACCTTTGAATGCTTACCTTTGAATACTTTTTCCCATAAAGTTGACAGTTGCCATCTTGAACATGCACATGGAGAAAATGTTAGTATCCTAAATGTCATTTAGTAAGGATGTTCACAGCTCAAGTACAAGGTGTGTGGAGCAAATGTGTCCTTTTGCTCCTTTGAATCTGCTACTTCCTAGTTGTATTAGCTTTCCTTTTGGTTTATGGTTTTTGAGTTGTTTCATTTTTCTGGGGGGGGTGTTGTTTCTTTGTTTTTGGGAGGTGTTTGGTTTGTTGGTTGGGTTTTGTTCTTTTTTTTTTAATTTAATTTAAAGAGACAGTGATTAAATCAGTCAAGTCATCTCTTCTTTCTAGTTTTGTAAATCTCACTACTTAGCTATCTCTTTCCCAGACAGGGAAGTCCTAGCATATTTATTTTAAAAGATCTGTTCTTTAGCTTTTTTGATAGGCTTGTCTGAAAACAGTTTAGGATAGGATATTGATTTTCCTTTCCAACCCTGATGAAGCCAGGGAAGGAGATGTACCTGGGCGAGCACAGAGAGCCCTATCGTGCAAATCAGCTGCTGTCAAATGTAATGGCAGCTGTTTGGAAGAAGTTTACAGACTTTCTCCAGTGACAATGGGTGATGGTTCTTTGACCTACCTTCTACAAGGCAGCATTAGAGGTACTCCTTTGTAATATTGCTTCTCTAGATGCCTAAGCAACTAATACTTTAATCTGCTCCTCACTTAACATGGTTTGAAAAGGGCTTGGCACTTTTATGGGAAAAAGGATCCTGATTTAAGCTCAAAATATCTGCTGAGTGATTTCTAAAAGAAGAAAACTTGTGAAAACATATTTGATTTATGGTTCAGTGAGACATACATAGGCATGTTTGGGGGCCAGGTGTAGATTAATCTGTCAGCATTTTGCCACTGTCGTAGGAATTTCCAACATGTGCCACCATGTTCCATGCCCTCAGGACTCAAAAGGGATCAGTCCTATGTTTGGTTTCCCAGCTCAGATAACAGCACAAACATCTCACCAACAGACTGAGACCTACACTGACCTATAATAGCATTATATAAGCAGTCACTTCAAGAAAAGTCTATCTGTGCCTCATGTGATAAAATTGTGTCTTCTGCCAGGGACCAGTGGAAATTTAGGCTCAGTGTGAAGCCTATAGTGGAATTGGGGCAAATTTCCGCAAAATTATGTGGTGCTTCTAATTCAAGAGCTATTTTTTAAATGAAGAACCCAGAATACTTAGCATGAGCAAACCACTAAGGAATCACCAAACTGTTTCAGGTGGAGATTTCCATAAAAAACAGGCCTCTGATACTGATACACCTCAAATGAATATGTTGGAGCAAAGATTAAAACATTCAAATATTAGATTTTGTTGTGGGATGTGTAAGGAAGACTTATCAGATGGCATTGTTAGCTCTGCTACTGATAAATGTTTTATTTTAACATGTTTCAATTATTGTATATCTCTTGTTTTGTCATGTGGACTCTGAATCTACTGTCATTACTCTTCCCATCTTCCAACGATTTTTCTCTCTTATGCTAAGATAAGGTCACAAAAACTGCTAAAGTTTTTGAGTTTTGTTTTACAGTTACCACTGCAGTCTCTGGAGTACCATATCTTTCCTTTTTCTCTTCATTGAAATGTTTTGGTTTTGTTTGGATGCTTTCCTCAAGCTTAATTATCTAGAAATGAACCTAGAAATCTTACATGGTATACTGTAGCATTTCCCGTTTTCTTTGGTTTCTGTTTTTGTTGGAATAATTTATACCTTGAAAATCATATTTTTACTGATAATTTGACTTTTCATTTTATTCTTCCTGGTAGAACTAACAAATACAGTTAAAGATTAAGAAAAATTGAAAGATTGTAAAAAAAAATACTTTCAGTTTTTCATATTTCAAACAAAGCAAAGCTGGGCAGTAAACTTATATAAAATGTCATGCTGTTGTTGTTTCTTAAAACAGCTTGCTTATTTGTCTTTAATATACGTGGTTCTCAGATTTGTTGGGGCCTAAGTTGCTGGAGCTGGTTATGCAGTCAACACAGAAATGTTCTTCCAAATTTCAGGTTCATTTAATCGGTGTAAATTGTTCTCATTAAGTTCATGTGTGGCAAGTGGAAACAGTACAAGCTGATTTCTTTTGTCTTTCATGCTCATTCCTGCTGCTGGAGCCGCACCACAGGCCAAGACAAGGGACTATATGTACTTCTGCTTGTGCCTCTTACTCCACCCAATGTACCCCTGAATCATTTTTAAGTTGTGCAAAATCACTGGCACTCAGCCTTAAAGCACCTCATGAGGAGCAAGGGTGATTTCTTGTTTTCTTTATTCCCCAAAATAAATGCTTTCACTGCCAGCGAAAGAATTGGGCTCATCTGTGCCTGGTTGCTTGTTTCCAAATCATGGCTGCCTCCCACATTCCTGGCAAAAGCTTTTTTTTTGCAGTCACATGGAAGGCTGGTTTGATAAACTGATTTGTCTGGAAAATACTCTTTTCCCCACCATGCCCCCAGCCCACTCCACCACCACCCCAGTAGCAGTGAGCTGCTTCCCCTCCCTAGTCCATTATACAGGCTGTTGGGCCAGGGAAGTGGCCTTGGAGCCTCCTTCTTCCTGCAGCACAGGCAGCTGTGCCTGCTGGAGGAGCTGGCAAGGAACTGCAGTCAGGGAGGAGAGATCAGTATCGCCAGGTGGCAGATCAATATCTTCATATGGCAGATCAAAGCACCTCAGCTCCTTTCCTCAGGGCATGAATTAAGCCCTTTGAAGTCAGAAGGTAAGATTCCATGTCTTTGCACCCAGAAAGCATGCCAAGAAGCCCAGGGAGAAGGGAAGTGGTAGAGCCCACACAGAAAAAGGAAAGCTTTAGGGCAACAGTAGTGGCATGTATCCATAGCACCCTGGGAAGTGTTCAGTGTGGCCGTTTTGACATCACCATGCTACAGATGTTAAAGAAGGGATGCCAGGCTTGTTTGTAGAGATCAGGAACAACTGATAGCAGCACAGAAAGATTCCCTTGCCTTGCTCTCTTGCCTTGATAGTAGCAGGAAACCCACAGAAAGATTATCCAACTTGTACCTACTAAATATCCTGCTTAAGGCAAATACATTGGTTTAGGATGTGATTTGACTTACTGTTTAGGTTTCTTGTATGTGTCTTGAGATGTTGAAGGAAACCCCTGATAGCATGGGATACTTCCTGGACAACAAAGGGACCAAACTGTGTATAGCAGAGCTGTAGAGGGAAGTGTTCTTGGCTAGATATGAGAAGTAGGACACAGGGTTTGTGAGGATGTTTATGATTGGATTTATGGCTAATATGGTACCTAAATATAGCCAGTGCAGTATCTAAATAACAACTTTATAATCTATTGCAATGAATTACAGTATCTAAAGAGTTGTAATACAAGCAGGTTCAGCTAGAAATACACAGGTTTACAGTCTTCAGCCTTGCAGACTTCACAACTACAAAGCAACAAAGCACCTGTGGAGATGCTGTAGCATTTTTTCTCTGTATTTGATTGAATCTTACTCACTTTTACTCAGATATCCAAAAGGCAGTGTTCCATCTTCGGGCTGGATGGTCCCTGCAGGCATCCCCGGCAGGGAGTAGGCATCCACCCAGAAGCTGCTTGCAGCCTTGGGAGGCAAGTTTGCACAGCTGTCCCAGTTTCCAGATGCATTTCATACCCTTTTACTGGCTGATGTGCTCCAAAGTAAATGCAAACATCTCAGCTCCCAATCTCTGGAATGCATTAATTGTGGAATCATACAGACAGTTCCTCCTGCAATACCCACCTGGTGCTCCTGTCTTAGGAAGAACCACATCGAACATCAGGGAAAAGGAAAAAAGGGTGGGAGGGACAGGGAGGATGGGCTTGGGGGGAGAAGAGAGGTACGCATGTAAAGTCCCAGCTGTCTTCAGTTTTTGTCACACTGATCGAAGTCAACATAAGTGAGGTTCCTGGGAGTCTGACATAATGGCAAAACTGTGTCAAATGGTTGTATTGGAACACATTGTTGGTCCTGTAAGGGCGAAGAAGGGCTTTTGAGCTGTGGATTTTAACTGCACTGTTAATTTTATGTTTTCATTGCCCAGGAGCAGCAGTATGTACTCTGAGATCCCTTGTGGAGCTGATTCTGACTGCACACGGTGCAGCAGAGAGAACACGTTGCCGTTGTGGGGAATATAATTTGTCATGTTTCAGTTGTCCTCTCTTCTCAGAACAGTTGCCATTTTTTTTCTGCTGTAACATCTTCACGCTTTCACCAGGACAAAATGTGTGTAGATCATATCTGCACATCTCTTTTTCTTTGAGTCCTGAAGTAGTTAAGTCTCTTGGCTGGCTGGTGAGAAAAGAAACAGAGAGACATATTGTGAAACACAGATGGAATTTTCTGTGTCACCAGTGAGGCCTCTGTCTCCATGTCAGGACCTCTTGTTTATTGTATTACTCTTCTATCTCAGGGAAGAAGGGTAAGCCTAATATGAAAACTTACAGGATCATTACTGGATATAACTGCTTGGACATCTTTATATTTTTGAAAACTAAGCTGTTATATATTTCTGCTTCCTATCATTTTGTGAAAGATTCATTTGTTAAATAGATCTCTGTCATTGCCTGGGCACTGTCTGATGTGATCCATATTTTTTCTTACCTTTTCAAGAGAAACAGCTGAGAGCATCTGGAGAAAGAATGATCTTCATGTTTCCTAAGTTGCCAATATTTTTTCCTATTTTGAAATTAGAACAGTTAGTAGTAGTAGTAGTAGAAGTAGTAGTAATAGTAGTAGTAGTTATATGTATTTTTATTGTCTTAGGCTTGTCTCTGTCTGTTCTAAGCCTACATGCAGAAGCTAATCATATTATACTAAATACTTTACTAATACTATATCTTGTGCAGACATAGCAGAAATTATTTGCACTTTATTTCTGGGGTAACCATCAGAATGTGATGGCTGATGCCATTCAGTGTAATATTGTCTTGGTCACTGAAATAAACAAGGTGACAGAAACCCAGAAGTTCACCAAAACTCAGAACTTCACAGATTTGGATGCTGACTTGAGGTTTGAATGTCACCTCTGCAGTTCACATATTCCCTCTGGGGACTTATTTGTGGTGCAGTGCAACGCTGGTGGAAGCAATCAAGATAGCCTCTCTAGGCACAGTTATTTTTTCTAAAGCCTAACTGCATTCCCTGTTTTAACATTACTTTTAGCCCAGTTATAAAAGGAAGGTGATGAAAGTCACAGGGGAGCCCCTGCTCAGAGACTTCCAACTCAGCTTTGAAGGCCATGGGAAAACCTGTGACACTTGCCTGGCTGTACTCAGCTGGATTGCAAGCTGAAGAAGAATTTGTCTGTAGAGATGCAAATAAGCTTCCAAGCTTGAAGTGCTGAGCTCAGCTTTCCTGAGTTTAATCCAGCTGTGACCAGCATTAAACACTAATGAACATCTGCCAAGGAAGGGCTTTTTAATGGAAATAGTGTCATTCTTTTGGTAGAGACTTTACTGTAGTGTTTTAGAAAACAAATCCATGTTTTTCACAGTTTGCAAAGTTCAACTATAATGGTTGATTTAAACCTGCCCGACTGTTCAGGATCATTCTGGCCTCAAAATCAATGATAGAGAGCAAACATTATGGGCTTTTATGGACCAGTTTGCTTCTTAGACATGCCAGTAAGTGCAAGTAGGTCTAAAATGTTGCAACATGTTAAACAGATTGTATGTTTAATTTTGCCATCTAATCCTTTCCCTCTGCTTTGAGCTTTTTCAGATCTAACATTTTTCTGTAACTTCTGCCTTTCTGTTGATTTTCTTGACTGTCAACTTTCCACAGAAATATTTTAATCTTTCTTTTTATGTTTTCATTAAAAAAATTTTTTGTAGCTACTCAGAACAGCAAAGATCAAATATTCTGAAAGAACCAGTGTTTGTTTAAAACTGGGGGGTTTTTGTCAGTTACTCAGAGCTTGTGAATGAGCCTAGGGTGGTTCTTAAGGCAGATGCCAATTTGTTTGGTCCCTTCTGACTTTTTGGAAAACCAGAATAAATATACACCTATGGCTGTAATACAGACTAATTGGTGTCACTTAGTTCATTTGAATAGCATCATTTGTGCATTGGCTTTTCGCTCTCAGGGAGGCGTACGATACTGAAACCTTAACTTCTCATGTGATTATGTAGAGTTATTTAGTCAGTCTCCTTCTGTGGCTTCTGGTTTCTCCTGCAATCCCTGAAGCAGCACTTAGCCAGGTGTTTGTTCCACCAGGTAAGGCAGGAGGGAGCGCTCTCCTCCCTCACAGTCAAATTTGTTTGAGGCTGTGCACACGTGGAAATGGCTTTGGAACTCCTACCTTTGAGATCAGCTGGGCACCCGTCGGCCATTCCCTGCTGGCTTGGCAGTGTCCCCTCACCCTGCCTGGCTGCTCTGAGCGGCGCAGGATGGCCGGAGCCCCTCCCAGAGCTGTGCCCGAGTGCTTGGTGTGCGGAGTGCGGGGACGGGGCAGCTCCCTGCTCATGTGCGCAATCAAACAACCTTTTTGTGGGGGGATGCGCAGCTCCAGCATATCGTCAGGCAAAAACAAACAGCCCTTTGAAATAGAAAGAATCACAAAACTTAGGTTCATTTCTAGCTTCTGTTTAAGCTTCTTTCTATAACATGCATTTAAAAAGCTGCTTCCCGGTATAGGTGTCATAGGGTTTATAGTTCAATACTTGGGTTCTTGTCTTCTTTCTGCACGCTTTTCTTCTCTTTTTTTCTGTCTTTTTTCATCTACTTTTTGTGGACTTGTTTTAGCTCAGCATAGTAACATCTGCAGTAGGTGAAAGTACAGGAATATTTAAATGTTGTATGAGGGGTTCAGCAGTGTATGTCTCAACGCAAAGATTCTGCAACTGTCTCTTGACGAATTCTGTGGAAGTACATCCCATAATGTATAATCCATTTCACCTTTCCAAACTTGCACTGGCTCTGCAGAACCATCAAGACTTAGCAATTATTTAAATAAACTGAGACAGTATGATTTGTTCTATAATCAAGAATTGTACTTAAGTGAAGGGTAACATTTCACAGGGTCACTCTTGTTGCTGTAACAGAAACAACTATCTGTATAGCAAAAATATGGGAATAATTACAAAGCCTTTCTGATCCAAATTTGAATTGTACTCAAGAAATTAAGTCAACTTTGGTATACAATTTAGTTATCAGTTAGTCATAAACATTCATTTTTTCCTCTTCAGATACTGCTTTAGCATTGAAATCTGATCAAACACAGTTCATCTTTTAGCTCAACAGATTTTGTTTTATTTAAGTATATTACTGAAAATGAATCAAAACTGGCTAGTTTTCCTTTTGTTTTCCTTTACATATCAACATTGCATATTATTTACTTTAAAACAGGTTTTTTGCATTTACTTTTTGGCCTGATGTTTTCTGATTCTAGTCCTATCATTTAGTCTCTGTTTCCTTAAACTATATCAGTATACCCTTAGACATTTCTTAGGTTGAAAAATTTAGTAAAATACTATCCATAACACATCAAATTTAGAAGACCTGTAAGACAGCATATTGCATTGGTAAAATAAAATCACAAATACAAAAATCTCACAAACAATTTCTTTATATTACTGTTGAGAGCCTCTTGGACTTCTGTAAACAATAAAAGAAATATATAGTTGATATTTGTCCATAAGCATTGGGATCTAGCAGTTTGTACCATAGAAAGATCCACTCAGTATGATGCTGAAAAGCTGGATCTCAAAAATGCAGGAAAATTCAAAGATCCTTTGGAAATGGTCTACTAAGAACAAACATAGGCTTATTGATAATTACAAATAGTCTACACCTCAAAAATTTGGAAAATAGTGCTGTCAATGTCCTCCTGTTGTAAAAGAAGTCATAATATTCTTTGTGGTTCATTGTATTTGGGCCTGCTAGGGCTAGTGCAAAACACTAGTCTGTGACTGTGACTGAGCAGTAACATGGTAAACCCTATAAAACTTCCTTAAAGACATGTTCTGAGGCAATTTCTTATAAAAAATGTAAATATTCTGAGCAAAACTGGTAAACCACATGGGATATGAAACAAGGCTGCCAATGTTAATTGTAGTAGGAAATTAAAGAGTAACTTACTCCCCAAAACTAAACTGGATTTTGGTTTTGTCTCTGTCTTAGACTTGTGTAACTCCATTCTACGTGCTGATGTTGAGTCATACAGTACTACAACCAGCACTTACTAGAGAGGAGTTTTCCACTGACACAGAACAATTTCCTGAAGTTGAACTTCGTATCATCACTCAGGGAGGGTCTCACATGACTCATCCTCACAGTTTTTTGTATCCATTGTTTTAAAGACAAGTCTAACCCTCTTGAACTCATTGTGTTTCTGTTCATCTGCAGAGGGAGTGAATTAATCACTTAATCTCATACTCCCCAGTGTGCCAAAAAGGTAGTTTTGGTCATTTTATGTAATTACAGTTTGCAGATGTTGATGAGGAGATGGTGTGATTATAATATTACTGTTTATACCTGTCTGAGAAGCCACAGTTCTGAGACTGTAGCCAGGAAAACCTGACTGAGTGCACACAAGTGGTCTGTCACTTGTTTAAAGATGAATTTGCTCTTACTAAGGCACTGGAGCAAAATCACAACTTCTGGCTTTAATGGTGTGTTTGTTGACATTTACGAAGTAGCAGAGGATATTGAAAGAAAACTCAAGAGAGCACAGGGAATTGGGCAGGAAGTGAGGTGGTTTCTGTAGGAGTCAAGCTCGCAGTACCTGCCTTCAGAATTTTCAAAATTACAGGGTCTCTAGAGCAGGCAAGGTGTATCTCATTGTAATACCTTGTGTCAGTGAAGAGCACATATATCAATGACTAATGTTATAAATGCGCAGAGCCAATTTCTCCAATTAAAATATAACAAATTTATTCGATAGAAAATTTGACATAGATTCTGNTCTACTTAAACATATGTCTCCCTCTAAGGAGATACCTCTGTGTGTCTATAGAAGTATTCTTGTACTACCCAAACGTGTATTTATTTGGATATCCCTATTATGTCTTGCATATGTGTTTCATAGGACACATGAGTTTACAAAGTATTTCTGTGTTCATACAGGTATCTTTTATATCTAATGCTTATAACTTTTATAGGCATGAATTAGGACATATTCCCATAACAACTAACCACCTGCATTTAGAAAACTGATTGCAAATGGAGCTTTCTAACTGACTGGCACTTAGTGTGTCTTTAATGTGTGTCTGACACATTGAAGCAAGTTGTTAATGGCAGGATTTTCTGAGTAATCATTTTGGATTTAGCAACTGTTCTTCCTCGGAACCATCTGAACTCAGCTGAGGCTCACGGAGCAAACCTCTCTGCAGCTCGTGTTTTTCCCCTGCAAAAAGCAGTAATTTTGGGGAGATGATGTGTAATTGTTTAACGATAACTAGAATGAGGGCAGTTGCAAAACTCTTCATGTCTTGTGTGTAAAATGGTAATAGCCTCCTGACTTTAACTACATACTGGAGGGCTCCTAGAGGAGAAGGAAGTGTGTTACTATAAATGGCATGTAAGACTGTTTCCTGACTGACCTCTATTTCTTTGATTGTTTTAAAGGCTCATTAGATCTTCCCTTATTGATAGTGCTTATTAATCTTTTGTTAATCTAAATAAAGCATGAAAACTGTATTTCTTCTGAATGAATGGCACTCAGGCGAATGAACCCCTCCTTGGCATAGTATTGTTAAAAGTCTATGCTTTTATCAGAAATGAAATCTTCTTAGGCATGCTAAAGACTATAGTAATTCAAGGGACCTAGATTGGTCTTTAGTTAACTTGAATGTTTGGGCTTGGTTTATTTCCTGTCAGGAAATGTCTGTATTTTCAAATTTAAAAAATCACACCTTCCCTCTAAATACCTCCTGTAATCATTTGAAAACACTGGTTTATGAAATGTCATTGGAGGAAGATGGAAAACAAGCCAGATTGGAAAGGCTCATTCTTTAATAGCCATCAAACTTCAAGAATACCTCAGGAGCCTTTATTTCAAGTATTTTAAAGTACTTCAAGTATTCTGACTGTGAGCCTTCCCTATGAAAGCTCTGAAGCTCAGGGCTGACAGCTCTGGATTCTTAGAAAGACAAAACAGGTGCCAGAAAAAGTAAAGTTCAGCAGAGGATACATAATGTAAATAAATCATTTTTGGCAGTCTGTCAAAAAAAAAAAAATTCCTCTATAAATCTGTCCACTGTTATTTTGAATATGACTGTTTTGTCCAAATCTGCTCTGCAGTAGTAAAATAAGGATTAGTCTGGAGGCTTACTTCTGGCCACCCAGTGCCATAAAGATGATCAGAAGATCTTTTAGGTTCACAGCCAGATGGCAGAAATAAAAGCTGAAGGAAAATATGTATTATTTTCTTAAGTCCAACTCACTTCTGAGTCATGAGTGTCCCCCATTTGTATGTTCTCTGGTGTTTTTTTCATCCCGGTGCTGAATTGCCAGTACTTCTGGGGGTGGGGATGTGCATTCCCACTGTTGACTTAATTCCATCAGTCTAACATCATTGACGTGAGCTCTTCTCTTGTTTGGTATTTACATCATCCTGAATTTCAGATAAAGTCAAAATGCATCCAGCTCAGCAACTTTCCCATTTTGGGAAGAACTTCAGATATTCCCTGTTTGTAATTTATGACTGTGTCACATAACATTTCCTTTCATGTGCAGGAATCCAGCTGGGATCCAAAGCACATATGTCAAGTCATGGCTGTAAGAACTGCTTGGTACTCTGATTTCTTGGTTAGGGTTTTTTTCAAATAAAACTTGTTTGTAAATTAGCAGGATTTTTAAATGATCTATCACAATATTGGCTTCATTTCAGACCATTAGAAGTGGAGATTGTTGCTGTATAAATATTATTAAAAATACAATCCTAGTAGGACTACTAGAAGTTTGCTTAAGAGGAGACAGAACTGTTGTCACAGTGATTTTCCTTTTGAAACTTACTAAAAAGAACATTCAAAAAAGCTTACAAAAGCACTGCAAAACTGCAAAGACTCATGTTCTTGTTAGGTTTGAAGATAAAAGCAGGAGAAAACAATTATTTTATTCTTCTCGGGTTTGACTTTTAAATTTCACTTTGAAGTTGGAAACTCATAGTTCATGATTCACTGCAATAATAAAGCTCTGAATTATGGAATGAGTAAACATCCTGGCTACAGTAATAAAATAGACACTTTAAAAAGCACAGGAGAAATCTGGCATGACAGAATATTCTAAAATACTCAATTCAGTTTTCTTTGGGATCCAAAAGAAAGTGTTATTGTCTAAAGGTGCAAAAAGAGTGAAGATACCATATAAGTCCCTGTATGTGTCACAGTCTGTCTAAAGATGAAACTGGGTGGTTGTCACAATGAAGAATTGTGAAGAATCACTAGATTTGCAGTCTTCAAAAAGTTTTCAACCATCACTGCCACAGGAATCCTTGGACTGCTTTGAGGACTCAACTTAACGTTGATTGCCTGTGGCCTTGCTTGCCTAGGATGGTTTTTGTAGTAGAACTTCTCAGGGAATGGCTCAGTAAAATCCTGTGGAATTTCATTGTGAAGCTAACTAATAACCCTCCTAGTAACAGCCTCCATATAGTTTTTATCTCCACAGCTTTTAAATTGCTATATGGTGACCGTAACAGGGAACCTCCCTCTGGACTAAGGAACAAGTTGTTGTTGCCTTTTCAGAATGTGCTTCCAAGATATTCAGGTAGTTGTTCTGTTGATAGAACTGGAATTTTTACTTCACTTGAATAAAAACCAAATTTTACTACTTCAAATGAAGATTGTTGAAAATCTTTGTAGAGTACAAGGTAGGATTTTTCTCTCTTGAGATACTGCACATATACTGGACAGCCATTTTTTTGAAGAATGGTTAAAATCTGCAGAAGTCAGAAATAATTTGAAAGTTTAACAGTGGAAAGTACAAGAATTTAGAGATTAACTCAGATTTCTCAAAAGCAGTGTGAATTAAAAAGACTGAATGTCAAGAAAAAGGCCAGATTGGGGGCCAAAATTTCTGTGAGTTACTTCATTCAAATGTAACAAAGGTGTGGACAGGAAATAACAAGAAATATCAGGAGACATTTCTGCATAACCAGCACTGTTTTGATATTTGGGACATAGCGTCATTGTCATCTTACGCCTGGAGTTTTGGGATGTAATATCACTGTTAGTGCACAGCTACATCTTGGCTGTGAATGAAACCTGGCAAACTCACGGCCCTGCTTTGATGAAGCACTGTTTATATTAGACCTGATGTTTGACACCTGTTAGATTTGTGAGGAAGATCTGTCTTTCTGTTGTGCTGTCATTATTCTGCAGTTGCCCTTAAACAGGTTTGCTGCATCAGTGCTTGCTTGTCTCTTTTTCCCACTGCCCTTGCAACCACCTGTTTTCTCCTCCAGTCTGTTATCTTAGTATCTCTCTTGGGTGACCCCAGGTACGTGCTGTTTCTGCTCTACATTATCAGACTAAGCATGTGCCAGACCCAGAAGCTGTTGTCTTCACTGTTTGAACTGTGTAACAGTGGCTGGAGGCTTATATCAGCTCACACGTTTCATTTGCAGTTTGTCAATGTTATGCTTGTTCTGCCTTTACCTCAAGTCTTTTGCTGCCCTTCCTTGCCTTCCTGTCATAACCACTTATGCCCTCTTGTGCTTTTCTTTCCAACAGGTCATTTTCTCATTCTTCTTTTCACCTGTGTCTTTGTCCTCCTTTTTCTTTTTCTCCCTGTTTTGACTCCATTTGTCTACTCCCACTGCAGGTTAGCTGTGCTGTAGCTTTTCCTTAGTTAAAACACTCTCTGTACTGTTCTCAGGCTGGCACTTGTGCTGTTTGCTTTCCTGACACCACTGCACAGACATTTGGTGCTGCCAAGTTTTGCAAGGTGTGCCCCACAGTACCCTGCCCACCATGGGCTCCATGCCCCAGCCACCTCCACCAGGGTCTGGGGCTCAAGGCTTGGTCCCCCCTTATCCCATGGTCAGACCAAGACCTGGCTTCTCTTACCCAGTGCCAGTAGCCACTGCAGTGTAATCAAGGTGCCCCAGCTGTGCCCCATCTGCATAGCTTCTTGTTTATAGGAAGGGAGATAATGTTAAAACAAGGGAAGTAAGTCGCAACATTTAGGCAGGAGCATTAAGATGTGCCCTAGAGTAACTTTTCATTAAGTTTTGTCAAGCTACAGTTCTTAAACCTGGGTTCACACCTGACAGTCATACTCCCCATGTCCTCTGAGTACTTTTAGAAGGTGTAGGAGACTGGATTGGGAATGCTGAGTTGAACTTTAGCTTCTTTTTCTGGAAAGCTTGTCTTTCTGGTGCTGGTTCTGAGCACCAATCTCTGGTAGTTTAGAAGGGGCCACATCTCAGCAAGGATAACCCCCCATTGCTGCATGGTGGGGAGCAGTGCATTTGGTTTTAGACAGCTGTTAACTTTGAACTGGCCTTCAGACTAGAAACTGCTAGTACATATGCAGGAGAAAGACGGATGTTGAAAGATTTTATCAGTACTGAAACATTTGTTTGCACTGAGAAGGGCACGGAAGACCTTTTGTGGTGTTTGCTAATTGCACACTCTGTTTACCCACAGGACCTCATTTGCGTTTCCATATTTCCTCATATGCCCTACCACATAATGCTAGTCAATACTGAACATCTCCAGCAGTGAGTGTAAGAGATAGAAGCATTACACATTATTTTTTCTGTACATAATTTTTGAAAAGGTCATTTCAATTTAAGTTACAACTATGTAAGCAATTAAGAGAGAATTGGAAATGGGTTTGTTAAATTAACTGCCTTTCATTTATAATTACCATGACCTTTGGCTTTGCTCCTCTTTATTTGTTGTATATGAAGGCAGGCCAGTACACAGGGAATACCTGCAACAGAAATCCCTTGATGCCACCACTGCACATGGGAGGGCATGATTTGGAAAGCACATACCAAATACCATGGAACATGGCACATGTGCACATCCTCTCTCCTCCATGTACTGTCTCATGGACAGTGGTACTGAGTAATGCTGTGTGATTGTTTTTTCCCTCAATCCTGAGTTCAATTTACGTATTTTGTGTGTACCACCCTTATAGACCACATGCATGAGCCACACTGATTTCTGTTCTGTGGATGCTTAATAGTATGGAAAGTGTGGGAAACCAGCACGGCTGTTGGACTTCTATGCTATGGAATAAGCTCAGCTTCTCCTGGCTTTTATGCTTTTAACTACATCAGACTCATTGACTAAAGATGTAAGAAGTTTTTTCCTGAAAGGACATCCAGAATGGTTATCTGTTTTGCAGGGATGCCTACATAATGTATTTTGAGGTAGCAGACACTAAATTAATCTTCAATGCAGAAGTAAACATCCCACTTTCAGGCTTTTAAGAAAAACACCTGAATTTATCATAAACTATTAAAATATTTAGACTTACTCCATGGGCATCATATTCTCTTACACAGCATTTCCATTCTGTTTTCACTGTGATACAGCATATCAGAGTTACTAAGCTTTGCTTTGTTTTTATCAAGTATTTTGTACAAAAATATCTGATTTATTACTGATATGAAATAAATTTTATTATTTTCCACAAGAAATTGTTCCAGAACTTGTTGGTCCTTTATGGGTCCCTTTTACTTAGAGCAAAAACTGGGTCAGGTTAGCAAGCAGCCTGATGAAGGAGTGACCTGGTTGTTGTCTCCCTGTACTGCAACTCGCTCTCTCTGTATAGGATGTCTGACAATTTATTAGTACTAGATTGTACCTATTCGACATATCATCCACTGACACCAAATGTGGTTCGTCTTTCTGCTTAATTTAAACAAATCAGAATTTCCTGGTAGCATAGAAATCAGCCAGCTCTTATTAAATGACCCAACCTTTGATAAGCCTGGTGGATTCAGGAGCAGGACCTAATTGACAGAGCATTTACTGCCAATGTACAAATTTGAGCTACAGGAAATAGCACTCCAGCTCTTCATAGCTGTTTTCAGTGTTAAATGTAATTAATTCCCTTCTTTGTACTGCCGTTTCCACCTTTCTCTGTTGCACTCTAGCACTGACACATTGTGTGTGCTTTGAGAGTGGATTATATGAAGAGATGTGCTGTTGCATAAGGTTTCATTTATCACTGATTTGCATATTGGGACATATTATTCTTCTGTGGGTTTAACTTTGCCGTAGGTTTGACTGGTACGGGATGTTCTGATAATGGATAATTCTACTTGACTCTTCTAAAATTCACAACCAGAAACACCTCATTTTGTTCAGCAAAAATGCAGCCCTTTTTATCATTTTCTGTTTAGTTAGTTTGATTTTATCAATCAGTCATATGCTCATTATTATTTCACCTACCAAAGCCCTACACGAATAAGTGGGATATTTCTGTACAATTTGTTTACTCCTCCACTGTTGTCCTTGCAGAAGTACTAGAGGTCTGGTGGCAATAGGACTTTCTCCAAGATGATAACAAACTGTTTTGCTACACTCCAGTTACACATTTAGGTTCTGTATTCTTCCACACTTCCAGCTCCTTTTAAAGTTATATTTTATTAGGGGGACTTTTAAGGAGGGGGGGGAAGGAGGAAGAAAAAGAAAAGAAAAAAGGAAATTCAATCTCTAAAAAAATTAGCCTTCTGACAATTTTTTCCACATTTTTTCCTGTTGAAATGGCATATTTGGTCAAGCCATTATCTTGAGTAAAGCAAGTGGTTTTATTAATGACAGTTGGACTGGAACTTACTGGATTAGATAGGAAATGAGCAAGTGTGCATCCATGCTTTGTTTTGCACTTCTTTGTTTTAGTCTCTTCTAGTCTATTTAAAATCTGGGTTTGACAGCCTCTACTTTCAGTACCCTGCTGTCTGTATGCCTACATGCATTCAGCTGAGCTATTGCTTACAGTTATCACATTCTGGGACAGTTTGTTCAGATGGAGCTCACACAGGGTCCTGCACAATGCTGATAATCGGCTTGTGTGGGAAACGAGGAATTCATGAGCTCTACCCCAGGAATGCCAAGCCTTACACAAGTCAGTATGTTAAAGTTTTCTTCAGTCAGTCACAAAATCTGCAGTTTCAAAGGCTGGAAACTTGACACAAAAACTGGAAATGCTTATCATAACATAAAATAGGTTCCAAATAGTCATTAAAAATATATATATGTATTCACATAAACTGGTTAACCAGGAATACTGAATCCCAAACAAAAATACCCCCTGTTCAAAAATTCTTGTGACTGTTGAAGGAACATCTATGAGAGAAAAAATTAATAGTCCTGTCATGATGAAGTGGAAAAGAGAGACTTGGGGATGCATTCCTCTGAAGTTAGGTAAGAGACCAGGTCTTAATCTGTGTTCTGCATTGCTAATTCTCTCCATTGTAAATGATGCCATTCTGGTTGTGTTACAATCTGTTTTCCTAAAAGAGTTTTCACATCTGAAAGTTTGCATAAAGCTGGTAAATTCCAGAGAATCAATTATTAAGACATGATAGAGCCTACAAGATTCTGCTGGACCTCTCAAAATCTAAGTGAAGTTTGAGTCAATTCAGTTCATTTCATCATGTTGAAAAGTGACAGTGTGACTTTATTTACCCTTACAGATGAGAACATAGTCTGCATGGTCTTTAAATATTGTATGTTCTAGCTATAAATACATCAACAGAAATATTCTAATTTAGGAGAGTTTTCCAATATATCATTTTCTCAAATTCTTAATGTGTTGCAGTAAAAATAACTATATTTGCATGTAGCTGAGGATAGAAACAGGAAAAGCCATAGCATGTACTTCCTTGCATACTATGTGTTTATAGAAAAAGATAGAGGCACGTGTCTTCTTGATTATAGGTATTATGCAATTGAATCAATTTTTTTCATGTCTTTGAAGTAAAAGCAGAAAATTTAATTCATTTTTCTTGTTCTGTTTTTAAACAGTTTTTTTCTTTGTTTTGTTTTTATACAATAATTTTCAATTAAATAAGAAAATTCAAATTTGAAAGCTGGAACACTCACACTTTTTAGAAGTTATAAATACAATACTGTTCTTGAATTTTTTATCCTATTTTATTTTGGATTTCTGTTACAACGATTTGCAGTTTCATGATCATGCACTGTTTCTAACAAAGACATCTACTACATGAAAATTGACAAATGATGTAAAACTGTGTAAAAGCTCAAATCAGTGTCAATCCCAGAAGCATTTTGGAGTTTTGCCAAAGCTGTCAAACACTGAATACCATACCCAAAAAATCAGACACAATAGTAAAAATGTTTTGCTTAAATATTTTCTGGAAAAAGAACAGTGCAAATTTTTTTTCCATTTGCAGCAACAGTTCATTTCAAAATTTGTTTCAGTTTTAAACTGAAACTTATTTAAAGCTGAGTGAAATAGAACATGCTGGCTAAGAAAAAAGCCAGCTTTTTAAAATCTTTCCAATCACACTTCAGTTATTTTAGCATGGCAAGATGAATTCTCAATGCTTTGGGGAGGCAAGAGAGGGAAGGGGAGGGCAGAGAGGTTTTACCTAACCAGCTTGTGAAATCTATTTACAGACATATTCTCAGGCCTTGTTCATTGTCCAAAGTGTAAAATCAGACAATTTTATGGGATGAGCAAAACAGGAATTCATAATACTCATGTATATGTGGATGCTTGGCAGTGTGTAATATAAAGTACACAATTTAAACCATTGAGCCCAAGAAATACAGATTGCTCAGGCATGGAGTGGCTGTGTCTGTCTGAGCCATAAATAAAGGAGTCAGCATTCATGAAGGCCACAATATCCTCTTGTGCAGCAGGAGGTGCATAGTGCTTGTGGATGACTGCATCTTAATACTTTTTCTGATTTCAAAGGTAAATATCTTGTGCCAAGTATTATCTCAGAATCACAGCAAGCTTTGGGTTGGAAGGGACCTGTAAAGATCCTCTAGTCCAACCCCCTTGCAATCACCCAGGATGTCTTCAGCTAGACCAGGATGCTCAGAGCCCTGTCCAACATAATCTTGGATGCTTCCTGGCTGGGGCACCCACCACACCTCTGGGGAATCTGTTCCAGAGTTTCACCACCCTGACACTAACACATTTCTTCCTTGCATCTAGTCTGAAATTCTGACATTCACAGTTGTGATACTGCCAAAACATTCACAAAGGATCCACTAGCATCATGTTATTCCCTTTTCAGGGATCATTTCACCACTCATACATGCCTGACTAACATCTACATTTTAAGTCCATTTTGGAGAAATTTTCTTAAATGAATTATTGTACTTCCCAGATAGTCTGTCAAGAGAGGTAAACAATTCCATGTGCATTAGATCTTCCTCTGAAAGCTTTTCAGGCTAAATGTTTCAGGGAACACTGGCAATTAGAGCCTTAAAAATCAGGAAAAAGTTAAGGTTTGACTTTGGAAGCAGTGAGTCATACCTGCAACTTTTGCTTTTGTACTTCTCACAAGGTTTGATGTGGCTGACTTACTGTAGCAGTCATTTTATGACCTTTCATCATTTTGGTTTTGACAAAGAATAGAAATCAGGGATATAGAAGTGGCACGTGGCATAACATGCCGATTCTTAGAAGTCCCCTTATCTCCCTCAGAACAAGGTTATATCCAAACAGCATTGTGCACACAAACCTGAGCTCAGCTCAAGGTAGCATCTGTCATGAGCAGGCACTGTGAAATGCCTCAGCTGGGTATGTGCTAAGCTGTGGTGAGTCTGATGGAAGCTCAGCAGTACCAGACCTTCTTTAAAGCAAGTGAAGTGCTTATTCAGGTGTATCTGTACTGAGCTAACCAAACTGGGGACAGCCAGCTGGTCTAAAGGCAATGAGCCTGCTGTGCTCAGCCTTGGTGCAACCTCCCCATGCGCAGTATTGGGCCCTGCAGTTTAAGAAGATTTGAAAGTCCTTGATTGCATCTTGAGGAGGGAAACAAAAGGTGATAAGAGGGCTAGTGACAGGACATGTAGGAATGGTTCAAAACTACACCTGGGGAGGTTTGGACTGGACAATCAGGACAAGTTTTTCTTTAAGTGGTCAAACCCTGGAACAGGCATCCTAGAGAGGTGGTTGATGCCCCAAGTCTGTCAGTGTTTGAGAGGTATTTGGACAGTCCCCTTAATAACAGGCTTTAACCTTTGGTTAGCCCTAAAGTGGTCAGGCAGTTGGACTGGATGATTGTTTCAGGTCCCTTCCATCTGAAACAGACTTTTCTATTCTATTCAGTTACAGCTGTAGGGCTGGCAAATTATGTTGAGTGTCAGGCTGTGTTACTATCACTTCTACATGGTACAAAAGAGAGCTTGGCAGATCTTTCAAATTTGGCTTCTATAGTCATCCACATGTATGCACGTAAAATTTAAATCTTGCCTCATTGTACATAAGGAATTGGAAGAGAATTTTGTTATTCATCAAAGGTGTTGAGTTTCATTTTAACAGCAGGTGAGTCCGGGGTTTGGATTTGTTTAATGTGTATCCTTCTGTCCCCTGCTTTTTTTCTGACAGACCTTTTGCAGTGGCCACAAATCAGCAAATGCAGATCACCTGAAATGGAGACATTTTCATGTTTTTGGACTGCTGGAAATTTTTATAACCTCACTGTTCCAAGAATACTACAGCTATTGTACAAGAAGAGGTAATAAAAGCTGAAACAGGAAAAGAGAGAAGTAATATTTTTTGCCATGTTTGTTAGGTTGCTACTGTTATTTTTTTGCTGTGATACGAGCCATACTGTTTTTAAGGGTATAAACCCATGTTTTAAGTACATTTTTTCCAATGTCAAAATTTATTGGTAAATATTAAGCAATTTGCAGCAATGAGCATTATTTGACAAATAATTAAGAACACATTCTTACTAAATTTAGGTCCAGGTTGCAGAATCCAAAACTGAACACTATATGGCTTGGGTAAGGATTTTTTAATAGCCAGCTTCAGTTTATTCTTCATCCATCTAAACTGCAACGCTGAGATTCCTTATATGTGTGCACTGATGTGGAGGTTGGACACAGCCTCTTTCAAATTTTTATTAAAGTTTTATGAAGTTCCCATTGATCAAGTGCCGTGATAAAGTCTGAATGTACAGGTCCAGGGGAAAAGGCTGCTCTGATACTGGGATAAATGTTTCATTGAGTCTTATTCAATTATGATTCAGCTCCACTTTAAGCTTTTTTAAATTTCAGGTTGCTACAATCATTAGCCTGAAAAAGGACATAGACATTACCAGTAATGGCTATTAAGGAAATAGGCCTTTTGTTCACAGGAATAGGAGGATGTACATTTCTGTTCCCTCTAATGAACAGGGTTTTGATCTTTTTGATCTACAGATGATTTTTAATGATGGTAATGATACATTTACATAGCGGACTTAAGCCTAATGGCAAGACTGGCTGTCTCATTTACTCTGAGACATCTCAGAAATCATAGAAACATAGAATAACAAAGTCATAAAATGTTTTGGGTTAGAAGGCACCTTAAAGTTCAGCTATTTTCCAGGCCACTAAGAGTACATGAATACCTAAACTCAGTTATGCATGTTTCTTCTATAGTAGTTTCATTATAAATCACAATCAATACTGACATGTTTTTATCCCTTTCATAAGTTTTACAACTTATCAGCACTGTGTATCATAACATCTGTAATTTGTACTTTATAAGGTCTGTAAATCTCTCTCTCACAAATATTACATTTTTGTTGTCATTCTAGTAATGAGGAAGACTGGAAAGAATGCCCTGATTATATCACTTCAGGACAAAACAGCTGTTACTTCAACGCATCCTACACCTCTGTGTGGACACCATATTGTGTTCAGCTTGCCAGTAAAAACGAAGTATATGATAAAAAATGCTTCAGTGTTGATGAAATAGGTATGCTTCCATTATGTATCTTACCTCTATAAGCATTTGTATTACTTAGGCAGTATTTAAATATTGCCTCTCAGAAAAGTTAGTGCCTAAAATATATGATAAATAGGAAGGGGTTTGATTTTGTAGCAATATAATCTGATCCACACCAGAAAATTTTGCCTAGATTAGAAGAAAGCTTACAGGATAAAAGCAAATATGTGATATTTTTTTCTAAATACCAGTGATCTCTCAAATGTGTGCATCCTCAAATGAGCTTGTCTTTGCTTTCACTTTGAGTCCTTTCTAACAGATGCTACATCTCCTTGTACAGCAAAGTTGGCATTAAAACCTCGATTTTGCAAAGCTCTGGAAGCCAAACACTATTTTATTCCTGATTCAACTGTAATATAAAGGATCAGGATGTCTAGTATTTCTAAGCTAGGATTTATATTTATGGCAATATGAATTTTGACTGCCTGGGACTTTACAGATGTTATTGCTTGTTCAGAGTGGTAGTGTACCACCATTAACTGCATATCCAGATAATTTATTCCTAAAGGTGATTAGAATACCCAATGCTCTCTTTTATTCAGCTGAGCAAATTTAGGTTAGTTTTTCAAATACCAAAATTTTTCAATGTCTTTCTATATTAGCTACTAAATATTTGTCTTTCTGTTACTCCAATTATTGTTTTTATTTCAAGTCAGAACTCTAGATTTAAATTTTGATGAATAATTATTTATATCCAGTGTTTTATAATCTACTATTCAGAAACATACTTCAGTAGGGAATACATTCTTAATTTTCTTTATTAGTTGCTTGGGTGAGATATGTGCAGAACACATCTGCACATGTACTGCCTATTGGCACGGTGCCTTCTTGTTACCAGACTTGCAATGACTTTGACATTGCAATATATTAGATTTTAATCAGAAAACACATGGTTAATACACTTTTTAAGTCCTAAAATAATTTATCAGTATGTAGTAAGAATGGTCATTTCACATTGAAAACTGGCTGTTTTATTCCAAATACTCTGTTTAAACAGTACTACCTGATCCCCCTGTCCACCTTAACTGGACTCTGCTAAATACTAGCCAGACTGGGATCCATGGGGATATCCAGGTAAGATGGGATCCACCACCAACAGCAGATGTTCGGAAGGGATGGATTACTCTGGAGTATGAATTGCAGTACAAAGAAGTTAATGAAACAAAATGGAAGGAGGTATGAAACAAATATTTATTATACATT
>VWZV01005202.1:120050-136692 GCA_013397155.1 Irena cyanogastra
AATATTTGCCTCAAGAGACAAAGTATTATAGATTTTTTCAGACTTAACTTGTGTATAGTATATGGTTTTGTAAGCCTTTCATCATAGGAGCATAAACATGCATAATTCACTGAGATGCTATGACAGCACAAAAGATAAATTTCTGAACAAAATCCTGGTCTGGCCTAGGACAAGAGCAAATTTCTGAATGACAGCATTGGATCAATGGCACAATTTCACTCTTTGGATTCCTTGCTACAAATGCCTTCTCTAAGCACATTAAGACAGAAATGTCTAGTTCTACATTGTCAAGTTATAGATGTCTAGTTATTACTAGTTTTTTACACAAAGAATAATCCATGACTGCTTAAATATACCATAATGCTTTGTACATGTAACTAATAAAAAAATTAATTTATGGTTATCATTACTGTACTAAGTCCCCCCTTACTGAGACTTGTTTGTAATTTTTTATATTTTTTGGGTTGATTCATTGCTTTTTCACTCATAATCTTTATTATTTTTTCAATATATTTACTAATTGCAAATAAATAATTTCTAAATTGAAAGAAGATTAAACATTAATTAGTAAGTGTTAAAACAGTAAGTTACAGTGATAAGAAGACCAAAATTATTTTCTGAGAAATGTTCTAAACTAAATAAAATCCACCCTTACATAACAGGTGTTCATGAGACAGAGATAAATTATTGGTTACCTTTTATGATGTCTCTCTCATACGGCTTTTACTTGAATTAATCCATGATAAATGCTGTTTGTTCATTTATTCACTTCATGCTGAACTTTCCCCTCTCCATATATCCTGCTCCATCCAGGAGTCTTTCATAAAGAGTCTGATTTAGTCTTCTTGGCTTTTTCCAACTGGCACCATTATTTAGGATGCATGTAAATTTATCCATAGACCTTCAGTGAACTATTTCTTTGTGGCTTAATAGCATGAAATAGGTATATATTAAATATCCTTCCCAAGGCTTTCCAAATGAATATTCTTAAATGCTAAAAACATTGGTGATGTACAGCAGTGGTTCTCCACAATCTAATGCTCAACTACTAGCGGAGAAAAGCAGTCTGTCTCCTCCAAAATCTGACTCGTTGGTTGTAAGAACATTGGATTCTGGAGCCACCAGGGATCAGACAACTCCAGAGATCATACCTACCAACAAATATTGTCTCAAGTTTAGGTTATGCAGCTTTAGAGATTATAGGACTGTATTGTTGGAGCTTGCTTCAAATTCCCAAAGGCTGCTGTTTTCCAGATACTTTAAGTCCTAGCTATGATGGGTTTTTTCTGGTATCATATTTCATTCTGAAGTAAAAGTAGGATATAATACCTGCCACATGGATTTCTATTTTGAGCACATTTTCCTTATTTTGTATACTTTTGTAGGGTTATTGGAATTAAAATTCCCATTCTTACGGGTGTAATAGAAAAAGGCAGAAATTTCACCTATTAAAGACCTACAATGTGATTTCCTAAACAGTTTCATATTTAGCAGTATCTAAGTATGTTTCAGCTAATATAGAATTTTCAAAGACCACAATCTGATGCCGGCTGTCACACAGTCTCCATTATCATGTTTTGTAGATATCTGAATATTTTGGGGGCCTACACATTGTTCTCCAAATAAAAACATTTGTAATATGCAATATGTTTGGTTATAACCATTAAATCTGTAGTGGAGATTGCAGTAGTTTTAGAACTCTTCTGTTATTTTAACAGCATTTTTGGCATTCTGGAATCAGTAATATTGTGTTATAACAGTGAAAAGGATTTACAATCTGAAAGATCAGTGAAAGACGTTCACACCACCTACTTGTAGCATGTAACTATGGGAAGCTGCCTTTCTTCACTGACTGGATCTACAGAGCTTGGATTCTCTGCTTTTGGTCCCCTGAATCGCAAAAATGCCTGATGACTATTAAGTTGACAGTAAATGGTGTGAATGTTCTCTGAACTCTTCTTGTGGTATCCTTAAAATTCCCAGTACAAAAATGCCTTCAGAAATTAAGCAGCAGTGTAAAATCTCCAGTACAACTCAAACAAATAAATCACAGTCCTTCTATCTTTACAGTTGAAACCCAGGCTCTCAACAATGGTCCCACTGTACTCTCTGAAGACAGCAAGAGATTATGAGATACGAATCCGATCAAGACAACGAACTTCTGAAAAATTCGGGGAGTTCAGTGAAATTCTCTATGTATCATTTTCTCAAATGGGCATTGGATGTGATCATTGTACAGAAGGTAAAATAAGCAAAGCTTTTTTATAGCTGTGATTCTTGTCTTTTGGTTGGTGGAGTGGAGGGTGGTTTCAACCATGTTAAATGGTTGAATACATAGGTGTTCCAGCCTACTACATGAGAATCATCTGAGGAGATTGAGAACGTTCAAGTTCCGTATAGAAGTTCAGAAGTAAACTCAGCAAGACAGTTTCACAGATCATCAGAGAGCAAAAATACAAATAGCTTTAAGAATCAGAAATAACTGCTATTGCACATCTCAGAGAGTTTAAACCAGAATTAAATCTCATACTTAGTCATCTAAAATGAGCACTTCAGTTGGGAAGAGAAGAATTGTGATTTCTTGTAATACTGTTGGCTAAGTTTTTTTCCAGATCTCTGTGCTTTTCTGATCATCCTGATATGCTGTCAAGGGCAGTGAGTGTTTTTCTCATTCTTGCTTATGACTGGTACTCATTTTAAAGTGCTGTTAAAGACAGAAGAAGCAGCAGCCATTGAGAATCACATTTTTTCTACTGAAGAAATGAGATAGTGCCTTTTTCAGAAGTGTTCTCAGGTCTGAGCTACTAAATTAAGTCTTCAAAATATGAGGTCTTCAACAAGTAATTTTAACAAGCTGTTTCACATAATTTTCCAGGTTATTAGTGAAGGTTTTATATAAAACAACCTGTAATTCTTATCTTTCAAAATCTTGCTAGATTCTCCTTTTTAGTTCTTCCTATTATTAGTTCTCATTTCTAATTTATAGGAACAGTTAATGTTCTGTACATGTGGCATTTTTTTATTAATCCTATCCACATAAAGTGGTCAAGGTTTTCATATGAATGAAATTAAAATACTTGGAAAATCTAAGGCCATCCTAAGGCCAGTTTTCTTCAGTCACTGCAACTCAAGATTCTCCAAGGTGATTCAAATCTGCACACCTCACACAGCAGCAGTAAGCTGATTTGACTGAGATTTTTGCTTCTTTTGTATATCACTTTCAAGAACACAGAATGAAACTTTAGATACATTTCATGTATTAATAATATAAAGTCTTCTAATACAATATTCTAACTTCTTGAAGGAGCTGGACATTTGCTGGTCTCACTGACGTGACAATGAGTTACTCAAATAGAGACCTGTTTAACACAGACATATCCACACAGGACTTTATCGATGCCTGAAAACATGTCTGGTGAAAATCTGAGCTGGGAACACAGGGTTCAAACTGGTACCTGAATTTTTTATTTTGTTTTTTCTCTGAAAGGTGATTTATGATCATATATAGAGTTCTAAAGCTTTCTGTCCAATGTTCCTTGGCCCAAAAAAATAAGAGTGAAATTTCTGTAGGAAATTTAAAATTATGAAAAACTGAGGAAAATCTAAGACTAAAGCCAGAAAAAAATTCTCTATGGTTTGTAATTTACAATGTCATATTAAGAATAATGGAATTGCTAGTATTTAAGAGATAAAAAGAGATTTATCAGCATTGTTCTTCATTTCTACTAAATTGGATTTCTCAATTAATTTCTAAATTCTCTGTAGCCACCTGAAAGGTAAATAAAAGGAGCTCTTTCAGTTGATTCAGTTAGTTCACAAAATAATTAATGTTCAACCTTTAGAAAGAGAAGTGGTATATTTTTTGACACCACCCTACTTTAGTTTTCATGAGAGAAAAGTAGTTTGCTTGTGATTTTGTGTGCTATTAGTAATGTTCTCTCAGCTTGGATGAACAAGTAGTAGCATGGTCCGTGGCATTATATGCCCTCAGGACTATTAATACCATCTTCCAAGCAGGCAGAAGGTTCCTCATGTCTGGTTTTGCTATAGACATTATCTTTATTAAGATCTCGTTTAGATTTATGAAATCAGTCTGGTTTAGCAAGGAGTCTCAGTGGACTCAGTGGAAACTGCTGAGACCGAAAGCTGCCATAGATTAGGAATGATACTTCCCAATTCAGTGCCATGACTGGGACTCTCCTAAACCACACCCTGCTCACTCAGTCCCTCTTCCCCTTTCTGCTCCAGTGGGAAGGAGTTGAGAACTGACAGAGCACAAAAAGTGAAGATCACGGGTTCAGATACGAACGGTTTAGTGGAAACAGCAATGAGATAAGAAAACAAACAGTAAAAGCAACAATATTAATAGCAAAAGTATGCAAAAGAGAGGGTGGTTCACACCCTCTGAGTGAGAGACGCTCACTGCAGAGACAACGAGCAATGTCGTATTTTTCAACCAGAAGTCACATCCTTCTTCTTGGAAGCCAGAGAGTCCCTTTGTCCGCCCCTGGCAGTGACATGAGGTGGTATCGAAGAACCTAGAAGCGCTAGCCAGAACTAGGACAAAAGCACATTTTTATTTCTGCTGAACACGGAACTTTCACATTTAAGTAACAAAAATTTTCATCAGTTCTCACCACTTTGGAATCCTCAGGTGATAGAAGACAAGGCTGAAGTTAAAGCTGTGATGGTGATGGAGATTCCTGCTTATATGTTCATGTTTTGTTGTTTCAGAAGTTGAGTTTCCATGGTTCTTAGTTGTTGTCTTTGGAGTATGTGGGCTGGCTGTAACAGTGATCTCAATCATGCTGTCTAAACAACCAAGGTAGAGACTTTTTATTTGCTGGATTTTATGTACCTGTAGCTTAAAAAAAAATCAGTTAATTTAAATTTGGGGGACTAGGAACCATTTTGAGCCAGTATGGGGCGTTCAGCATGGGGAATCTGATTATGTTGATCTTCCTCTTTCACTGCAGTACATTTTGTTCTGCAAAATTTACATGATTGATTTACTTAGGCTTTGAAGGGGGCTGGTTTTTTAGTTCATTCAACTATTGTACATACTATTTTTTATTCACATGCTGTCCAAAAGTTTCATACAAACCTATGTCTATGTATTTGACTTTGTTCTTAGATCATTCCACTGAACTCTACTTCTTGAAGCCAAGGGAAAGGGCTTGAGTCCTAGGGGAATATTTGGTCTCTGTAGATAAATTGCAGCTCCTGTAGATAACAGGAATAAAATGAAACAAAGCACAGAACTGCATTATTTGTAAAAATTATAAAATGGTGTCATATACAAAAATGAAAGAATGAAATATACATAAAAATAACAGGTCTTAAAATTGATTAATCCCCTAATGTGTGTTTTCAGGGATAAGTTTTGGCAGAATTCAACTTGGATGTCATATCAGTACTGTTATACACTAGGGAGCAACACTATTGTCAAGACCCAGTGCACACGTGTGTTGCCAGGGATCTTGTGTATACACTCTGAAAATGAACAGAGTAGTTTTGCACATACCAAAAAATGGTGAAATTTCATTTCACATACTGAAGTCAAAACAATATGGTGCATTTGGAACAGATCTAAAAAATTTTTTTTCATTGAGCAGTAATTTTTTATTTAGGCAAGGTCTGTGCTTTGACAGAGTTTAATTTTGGGAAGCCATTCCCTGCAATAGCATCCCAATCCCAGATTTAAGAGCAAGACTCCTGATACAATTCATGACAAAAGCTTAATATGTCAGAATGGAGCAACGTGCATGTGGCACCAGGAGCTAAGGTCAGCACACTGAACAAGAGGTGGCTTAGTCTCAGAAAATCCTCAAATCTGGAGCATATCTCTGATCAGAGTTTATAAATATCTTCCATGCTAATAATGAATGCTGGAAGAAGCTTTTCTCCACTGAGGACCTTCATGTGGAAAGTTTTTCTGGACTGTGGGCATGCACCCTTTCCTTCAAACTTGATCATTTAGTGGTGGAATGGCAATGTATTCTGCAGAGAAGCAGCCTGCATAGGTTTTCCATAATGCAAAATATCCAGGCTTGGTTTCCTCCTGATTCTGAAAGATACCAATTCACATTTTCCTCAGTTATGATCTCACAGGCTCTAACCGAGTCTCTGTAGGACAGATGCCATAGGTTTAGGTCATTAGAGTTGAGAGATGAAAGCTTGAATTATGCTAGGCTAAGAAAGGAGCAGAGCATAGTTCTCTCTCCCAAATGGCTTCTCCAGGCAGTGAGTGGTAAAATTCTTTGTGTATTTCATTAGAAGCAATGCCCAGTCTGTCAGAATACCTGATTTGTGGATTCCACTGTAAAGCACAAATCCTAACCCTGAGAGCTCAACCAGTTTACACTGCCTCTCCAAGGATTAACTGTAAAATTACTGGATTTCTGACTCTCACAAGGCTTCTGGAGGATCTGCTCAAAACCAGAAACATCTGAAGAATTTGGATATGTCATAGTTAAGCCGAAGGTGCCTAAATTTCTCTCTTAGGCACTCTTTATGACTTCTGTGACCCTCTCTGGACCTCACCAAGGTCACTAGAAAGGCAGCAAAACTAATATTTGGATTTGTATTTACCATTTCCCGTACCTTACTTTCTAAAATAGGCAACTAATCCAGAATAAAGAGAATTTTGAATTTTCCTTTTGTTTATATGTTTGCAAAAGAAGCAGGAAGGCAAAATGGAGGAGATAGGCATGACCAGCTACTGTTGGATTATTATTAAGGGAAAATCATCCTTCTATTAGAATTGGTGGGCTGAGGGAATGGTTTGGAGGATTTTTTTGTTCCCTAAAAAATTGGGAATGTACTTTATGAAGGATTAGAATAATATATATTTCTACAGCCTGCAAATGCCCAAGAAAGTTAGTAGATCTTTCTCTACAAGGGTAAACTCCTGCCTTAATTATATATTATTTTTTGCACTAATAATGCAAAAAGCAGAACTGTCATGGAGATGGCAAAATACTAGCCAAAGTTTTTGCAGATGTTTTTCAGTTTTATTTATTAGTTCTAAATCAATTCACTCTTTCCACCAATTCCATTTTCTGCTCCCCTATTTAAATTTATTGGGCATGTGCAAGGCTACTGTGTCCCTGAAAAAATTTTGAAAAAATTTTGGAAAAGCCACCACACACTGAGGTTTGTATTATGTTCCATTGAAAAGTATGTGAAAAGGGAATCTGTTGACAGAGCTCTAGGAATTTATTCTCTTTCTATACAGTGTTGAATTATCAAAGACCAGAGTCCAAAATAGATTCCCACAAAAATTTAAGTGATGGATTCCTACAAAAATTTAAGAGATTTCAAAAGGAAACTTGTAGAAAACTTGTTTCTTAATTTGCAGTGAGAGAAAACATTACTTCTTTTCCTTGGGAGTATTTGAAATTTCATTTTCAAAAATTTAGGTTTTGAAGTAATTAAATATAAATGCAATGTAAGCCTGTCTTCCTTCTAACTTCCTCAAAAAAGACCACTGTCAATTAAAAGCCTTTTTTTTTTTCAGGTTGAAAATGCTTATTTTTCCTCCTGTGCCAGTTCCAAAGATTAAAGGGATTGACCCAGATCTTTTGAAGGTAATATTGAACTTAAAATCTACAGTGAGAATCTTTGTAGTAGTAGCAGATGACAACTGTTGTCCAGGTAGAAAAATTCTGTAGAAGAAAATTCTAACATTTGGGGAGTTGCCACAGAATTAGTTTGCATAAAATAATTTTGAATCCCTTTGCAATTATTACATAACTACAGTCATCTTTATGTAAGTCAATATCATAAAAAGGACAAGCATTTCTATTACTTCCTTTATAAAATTCTTTTTTCTTTGTTTTGTAGAAAGGAAAGCTAGATGAAGTGAATTCCATCTTAGCCTGCCATGACAACTACAAGACACAGCTATACAGTGATGACTTGTGGGTTGAGTTTATTGAGTTGGACATAGAAGACCCTGATGAAAAGAACAGAGCCTCAGACACAGACAGGCTCCTGAGTGAAGATCATCTGAAATCTCACAGTTCCTTGGGAGCGAAGGATGATGATTCTGGACGGGCCAGTTGTTGTGAGCCAGATATTCCAGAGACAGACTTCAGTGCAAGTGACACAGGTGATGTGTCAACTGATAGTGATCAGTTAAAAAAGGCTGCTGAAAAAGAAGAAGATCTCTTGTGCCTTGACAGACAAGATAATGATGAGTCACTTGGAAGTCTTGCCGGCACAGACCTGCAACACCGGCATAGGAATACTCAGTCTGAAAACAGCCACCTCTGGGCACCCTTTGGAGACAGCGTTGAGTCACCCCGTCCGTCAGTCCATACCCAGATAAGCAACCAGAATTCACTGACAGGTACTGACTTCTACGCTCAAGTGAGTGATATTACTCCAGCAGGCAGGGTTGTACTTTCACCAGGGCAGAAATCCAAGCTGGGGAGAACACAGCGTGAAAGCTGCACAGAACAAAACTTCACCATGGACAACACCTATTTCTGTGAGGCAGATGTGAAAAAATGCATTGCTGTGACTTCCCATGAAGAGAATGAGCCACATGCTCAGGAGCAAGGCTATAATGAAGATGGTTACTTCACCACAGAGAGCCTTACCACTACTGTTGCCAATCTTGGAGCTTCAACAGCAGCATCCCCAAGTTCAGAGATGCCTGTCGCAGACTATACGTCAATCCACATCGTTCAGTCTCCACAAGGCCTTGTGCTCAATGCTACTGCACTGCCAGTGCCAGACAAGGAATTCAACGTGTCTTGTGGCTATGTGAGCACAGACCAGCTGAACAAAATAATGCCATAGCTCTTTTTTGACTAGGTGTGTGTAGTGTTTCACAGCAGAGAGTCAGTTTTGGGCTTGTATGCTGAAACCAAAATGAAGTCTAAAAGTTTTTCATGGTCCCTATAATTTTATCTGAAATGTTGCAGCGTAAAATATACATCAAAATATTCCTATTGTGTTCTGTAAATATTATCTATGAATTTGTCTTGAGGCTGTTTTGTCTTGTTCTTGTGGGTGTTGATTTTTGTGAAATTAAACATTGAAATTACTGTTAAATGTACAGTAAACTGTGCATTTTGATAAAGCTAAAAATCAGGTGGTTTAAAGTATAAGAATTTAGAAAAAACTGCTGTTGGCAGAGAACTTTATATTAATAGTTGGGAATTGATCATATAGGTGAAAACACAAAAGTAGCTTGACTAAATAACACATCTATTTTGATTTATATAAATTGGTAAAATATATTTTAATACTTTGGTCATAAAATCATAAATGTTTTCTATTACACCAAATATTGTAGTTCAATTATGGTGACCCATTTAAGTAATGTAATTGCTGCAGTCCTTAAAAGGAGTTTTCTGGTTTTTAAAATTTTGTTCACAGCTAAAAGAAAAAATAGGTTTTTACAGAGCCATTTTATACCTCCAAAGAAACATACAGCAAAATTTTGAAATATTGTAGGAACTTAAATGTAAGTGATTCTATTACTTTCTTAGGGTAACTTAGTATAGAAATATACATGCAATTTAAAGTTCAGTGTAAAATTTTAAAATAAACAGCATATTTGGGCAAATTATTCTGTTCTTCATCAGATTCTAGTTAATACTAATAATAATACACTTTTTATAAACAAAATCTTGTTGACCACAGTATTAAACACTGTGCAACTAAATTCTCACTGAATATTTTTGAGAACATGTGAATAAGCTCTGATAACTTAGCAGCATAGTATCTTCATATTTGACCAACTTCTGAAGCCCTTCCAGAGCCAAAGGTGTCATTATTACATTTATTAGTCTGTGCCACATAAAGTCTTTATTAAGAAAAATAAATTAAGGACTTCAGAAGTTAGCCAGCAGTTAATTTTTAAATATATAACGGGATTAAAATACTTCAGTGGAACAAGGGGATCAAGTGCAGTATTGTTCAAACGTGGTTTTCGTTTTTGCAGCCTAACAGCATCTCCTCTGACCGTGTTAGGCGGACTTTCAGAAGGAAAGGAGAGAAAACTGAAACTCAGTGGGGAAGCTCTCTTTTTTCTTGCATATGTTAAGAGCCTGACAGAGCTTTGCAATTAACTCTTTAATGTTTCAAGAGTTACCTTCCTAGGCCATGGTTTCATCACAGCAGGGTTCTTCTTAGAAAGCAGATAGGAACATTCATTTCTTTACACTGACCTGAACAGAAGTGTATGATGTGCAGCAAATTCAGGTCTTGCTTACGATGTCTCCAACTGAACTCACTGATGCTCTTTTTGTGACCAAGTGCTACACAACTGGGCCCAACTACTGGGTGGGATTTTTAAGTTTAGCACGTACTTTATGGTAAATGTGCATTAGATATTCTGCTAATTTGCTGCTATAATTTTCTAACAGCTACATTATTTAGTTTCATATAAATTTTCATAGATGATAGACACTAATGCAAGTAATGCCTATGTGTGTGTTCGAAAGAAGTTTCTTACTCTGTTTCTATTGCCAAAAATAGTTAAATACCTCAGTCAAACTCAGAATGTCATTTTGGTACTTTACTGGTCACACAAGCCATGATATGCCGGTCAGAAGATGTGTCTTTCAGTTTCTATTTAACTTTCTCTATGTTAGTGTTTTGTTTGTTTTTCTCAAAGTTTAATAAATGTATTGTCTTTGATCTGTATGGACACAATGTGGTTTTTTGCAGATAATTTTTTTTAATGGAAAATAGGGATTTTATTAGGAGAAATCAACTATTTCTCACAGAATGAAGTGTACACCCACTTTCCTTAGAACAGAAACAATGCCTTATATGATCAGTGTTTTCACTAATGGATGTGTATGGAGAGATAGGACATAATGCACCCAGAGCTGGCCAAGATGTGTTGCCAGTTTAGCTGACCCATTTATGTGCTGCAGGAACATCCTATGATTAGCAAGCTAGTCCCCAGCCTGTAATTTGCCCCTGCAAATTTGCCTTTGTTGAACTTCATTAGGTTCCTCTCCACGCAACTCTCCAGCCTGTCCAGGTCTCACACAGCCTCCTGGTGTATCAACCACTCCTCCTGTGCCACCTGCCAGCTTCATCCAGGTCACTGATCAATGAGCTGAACAAGACTGGACCCAGTGCTGAGCCCTGGGGAACACTGCTGGCTACCAGGCTCCGGCTGCATTCTGCACTGCTGATCACAGCCCTCAAAGCTCTACCAGGCAATTCTCAACCCACCCCACTGTCCACTCATCAACCCTGCTTCCTGAGCTTCTTGTGGGGATGTTACAGGAGACAGTGTTAAAAACACTTGCAGAAATCCAGGTAGACAACATCCACTGCTCTTCCCTCATCTACCCAGGCAAGCATTACATAATAGAGGGCTTTTTTTATTCCCTGTGCTGCATACGTTGGTCTACAAGCATGGCAGGGAGGTAACTGGGCATGCAGGCCACCTAGGAGGGGTGCAGGGGAATTACCACAATCAAAACCTTGAGGTGGCTGGCCTTTTGGTTCTTGCCTTTGAAGGCAGCTAGGGAATATCTGTCACTGCTCTGGTTGGCCTGGTCTGTTTCCTAGTTGGATTCAATGGTGTGATCACTGCCATTTTGGATCCCACCCCCAAAGTCCTTCATTTTAAAGCCCATCTCAAACACATTGGCCAGCCTGCATATAAACTGCCTGCACGTGTTCCCTTTCTTAGAATGACACTTTGTTCATAGATTACCTGGCAGAGTTTGATCTGTTCAAGTATCTCTATACAGAAACCATGATGGTTCTCAAAAGCAAGGATTCAAGTTGCTCTGCTGGCTGTCTATTGGCGTCAGGAAGAAGCCACCTTGGTTTGGAGAAGTTTGGATTTGAACCTCTTTTTACCCATCAAAGACAATGTAAATTTCCAAGGCTTAGTGTTACAAGAAACTGAAAAAAGTACAATCTATACAAATTTCCATTAAGATAAATAATTTTGTCAAACATAATGACTTACACTACTATTCTTTACTATTTAGGATGAAATATTTTTTCTGACTTACAGTACAGGGAATGAGATCAGCAGATTATGAGAGCTGTTCAGTCTATTATAAAAGGTATATTTTCTATTTTAAAATGGAATATTAAAGAACAGCTGAGTGCTCTTTAGACCTGCCATGATTTTAGAAACGCTTCAATTTAATGACAGTCTCTGTTGGGAACACTTTACTGTCATTTCCGGTTTAGTATATATAATTACATATACATCAGCATAGTTGTAGGAATGAGAAGCAATTCTCTAGTTCAAAGAGGAACTTCAAAGCATATGACATTTAGCCACAGGCAACTTTCTTTCCTGCACTGAGATTTGCTATCTTAGGGGCCTTATTACCAGACAAAAAACAAGAGTGCTTGATGCAGACTACCTGATCTGAGAGGAAAAGGGAGAAAATGTTTGGAGCATGATACTATTTTTATTAAAGAAGAAATGCAAGCTTGGGTGGTGGGAAAAGAAGTAAACACTACAGAATCTTAGTTTTGCAATACCAGTTTTTCAGTTTAACTCAGAATATCTATTTCACCGAGATGGTGGAATTTGTAAGAATTTAACCAGCTTTTATGATCAATTGACTTTGAGAAGATAAAAGTGGATATAGTTCTCTCTTGGAACTGGCTCTGTCTAAATGTAATTTAGCAGTACAAATTCTTCTCTCTGACTAATCATTATTAATTGCATACACAGTCTGTGCTTTAACTGCCATACAAACCATGCCCTCAGGCCACAGAGAAGCAAGATGTAGTCCAAATCCATTTCTGTGATTAGTATACTACTTAAACACTCTGGCATAACTGTATTGAGCAAGTGCTTCTTTATCTTCTCTAATCAGGGCTATTAGAGGAGGTTACATGCAGAAGCAGAAGAGAAACTGTACCAGTGGTGTCAGAGAAACATGCACAGCAGAGCAGCTGCCAGCAGTCAGCATGATAAGCAGATGCAGTTATTAAAATAGATGCATCTAGTAAACTGACATGCTGTTTGACAGGTTTAATTTTTTATCACTACACTATTTGGTATTTCTTTTGCATAATATAAGCTTCTTTATCCTAATATATGAAAATTAGCTGACTAATGATACATTAGCTTCCTGCAATTAGTCTGAGAAAGCAGATCATCCCACATCATGTGGTGATTTGTGAGAGAACATAGGTGAACTCCCCTCCTTGACACCGCAAGAAATAAAAGTCTGCAGAAGTCTTAGCGGGAGTAAAAGCAAAGTTGATGAGCTTCTGCTTACAACTTTCTACAGCTTCCCATCACGATGCTACAAATGATGCTTCTACTACTGTCCCTGGTCTGCTTTTGAGCTTGTACTGAAGGAAATGAAATCTGTTCTATAACAGACGCCTGAGACCTAGACATGCCAGGAAATTGATTTGTCTTTTTTTTTCCAGTAGTAATTTCAACAGATTTTTTTTTTAATATATATTATTTCCCTTGAATACAAAACCCTACAATATTATACTAGAAAGACATGAACTATAGAACAATACAGTGTCAGTACACTTCCTCATACTAAAACTTTTCAGACCTATTTCCTAGCAGCTATCTGTGTAGCATGTACAGTGCTACAGTCTCAAGTTACAGAGGAAATACCAACCTTGCCCTTTTGAATGAAAAACTCCTTCAGGAACGAATACTGTGAGCCAACTAAATGTACCTTCCTTGGAAGTGTAAGGATCAGGCTTGGAAATTTACTAAAGACAACGTGTTTTCTAGCTAAAACTGTGCTACCAAATGAGTAGGTCCAACCCTTCTTCAACAGACATCTGAGCACATCTGAGATATGGTTGTTACCCAGAGGTCATTATAAGCATCATATTCTCCACCTGTGGCCTAGCTGTGTGGAGTTCCTTAAGCCAAGTTTTTAACTATGTGGTGGAATTCTTTCTTTCTTGCAGTATATTCTTTGGTGGAATGAGAAAGATTTACTGGTGCCCTGAAATGCCATGAAAATTTTAAATGAAATTTTCTGAGCCAAAGTACTGCTGGAACAATGTGCAACTCCGGACAAGCTTCTGTGTTAACTGCAATTAGATTTGTAAACCTACTGTGTTTGAAGGCGCAAAATTTTACTTAGTTACGGTTCATACACTTTGTAGTCACAGTCAGATACCAAGAACAGACTAGCCAGAGAATGACCTATTTTATGAAAAGCTCCAGGGACACATCGTCTCTTGCTTTTATAGTATAAATAATGGCAAAGTTGTGTCGCTTTCTTTTGAATGTGGTTAGTACTAGTTAGCTGATATCTACCAATCACCAATCAATCAATAAAAACAACCTTTTGAATTTACTTCATCAAAGAATGTATTAAATTACTATTTAGAAGTAAAATGCATGCTTTCAGCTTGGCACTGAAATTGAGCACTGTCATAAACAGAAATACAATAGACACATGGATATCTTTACAAGTTACATTCCTGATTCCACAGGGAATGATGTAGTAAATTATGCACAAGGCACAAGTATTCCTTTCTCACAAGACTGCCCCTAGCTGTTTAACTTCCATAGGAGGAGGACTAATAGTCAATGGAAGGAAAAGTAAGAAAATGAAGAAAATACCATCCAAATGGACAGCTTCAGATAGGATCAATAAGACAAGATTTGATAATCACTGGAAAAGGTACTCCCTAACAAAACATCCTATGGTGTACTGTTAGACCATGGTGCCAACAACAAAGGTTAGCAGATAGGTTTGATCCCTATATCAGGCATTCACTTTAGAGTTGGTGATCCTTCTGGGTCCCTTCCATCTCAGAATATTTTGTGATTTCAGAGTAATGTATTTCAGATAACATGCTCTCTGCCAGACATTTGCGTGGCTTAAACACTCACTACCACCCTGGGTTTTTTAGGTGTGCAAGTAAACTAGGTCAGAAGTTCAGCATTACTTTAAAAGTACAAGTGATCCAGAATTACAAATAAATTGTAAGAATATAATTCTTACATTTGTGCTTAAAATTGAAATTATAATAGTTTGACCCATCAGCATTCAACAGAAAGATAAATCCATGTAGATGGGAAAGCACAGGAATATATGTGAGATTACTTAGAAAGCTAGGAAGGAACACAATTACTTCTCTTGAGTTCATTCTTCTTTGTCTATTATTCTCCATCTCTGAGATTAATCAGTTATCTTTGTCATATCCTATTTAAAGTGGATAGAATATCTTTTAAATGCTTCCAAGAAAAGACTGGGAGTTTTTGCAGGCTTGCACCATGGCTTGCAGGATAGAATTTTGACATTATTGGAATGCTGACATGGATACAGTATAAACAGTAAACAGTAATCTCCAAAGTGAAAATCTTCTGAGGATAAAATTACACTAATGACTTCAAGATTTTCAGCAAAATCAAGAGTCTGGTTTTGCATAATTACATTCTCTCTGGAAGTGCCTCCAAATGGATTACATTGATACACTCTAATGAAGAATACTTGACTACTGAACAACTCAGGGCACAAGAACAACTGTATATACATAGACACTCTCTTCCCTTAGGCATAGATTAAACTTTTAATGTAGTTAAATTATTTCGTCTAGGTATTTGATTTATGTTTTGCCATAGATATATACATATCCAGAGAAGCTGCGGCTGTCCCACCGCTGGAAGTCTTTAGGGTCAGGCTGGATGGAGTTCTGAGCTACCTGACCCAGCAAAAAGTGTCCCTGGAGACACCAGGGGGTAGGAACTACAGTACCTTTAAGGCCCCTTCCAACCCTGGCCGTTCTATGATTCTGTGATCTATGAAAAAAACATCTGTGTCAGAAAAAGAGCAACAAGCTGTGCTACAACTTAAAGCTTTCCCTCCTGCTCGGGTGATGGTTGAAATTTTTAAAACAGAAATGTTGTTCTGATTCGCTAAATGACTGCAAAGGTCTCAGACTCTAATGACATACAAGGGAAACAGCACATACCAGTCTATACAACAAAGCACTGGAACAAGATACCTTCGTTCCGTATGGCTAAGTATTTTATTATGAGTTATGCTGCAGATGAGCATAGGCTATTCCGGACAAAGACTTGTAGACAGCAAGATACAGTGAGCTAGTTTTCCATCTGTAGTAATTTGGGAAGTTATTTCTCAAGGCAAACTAAAGCCATTTTACATTGAGCATGTAGAACAGCCCACAAAGAAGATTGTGTGGGCTTTCACAGACTCACATTTTAGGAGACTGAATTTGTCATTTAGCTGGTGTTTACCTTTACCTTTTTTGTTTTGTTTTGTTTTTTTCTTTTTTTAGTTTTTGCAAGGTATGGGATTCATATAAAGAACATTAGAAATTTACTGCTTACCAGTCTCCTGTTACAAAATATGAAGCTTTTTATTTTTATACATACCACAATCACTAATGCTAATGAATTTTTTTTTTCAACTACTGAAGCTATAAAGCAAAGATTAGGTCATCCTTTGACAAGTAAAAAGACACAAGAACAGAGGAAAAAAATTACTTTGTGAACAGAAATTTCTGTTCTGTTTCTGAAGAAAATAACAGCTAAAACACATGCTGAAAGTAACTGAATATTTTTTCCCCTCAAGAGTCCCACCCCAATACTTAAGAACAAACATGAAATCAGTTTTTTTCCCTGAGGTGATTTTCATGGCTACAGGTACTGTTTCAGCAGGTATATTTGCTTATG
>VWZV01005202.1:136762-164124 GCA_013397155.1 Irena cyanogastra
TACTATACTTAATAATGTGGTTCTTCATAAACTGCTCCAGCATGGGTCCTTTTCCATGGCTTGCAGTCCTTCAAGAACAGCTTGCTTCAGCATGGGTCCCCCACAGGGTCACTGGTCCCACCAGCAATCCTGCCACACCATGCCAGGAGCCCGCTCCAGTATGGACTTCCCACAGGGTCACAGCCTTCCTTTGGGCATCCACCTGCTCTGGCAGTGACCCCCATGGGCTGCAGGAGCACAGCTGCCTCACCAGGGTTTCGGCATAGGCTGCAGGGGAATCTCTGCTCCAGTGCCTGAAGCACCTCCTGCCCCTCCTTCTGTACAGCCTTGGTTTCTGCAGAGCTGTTCCTCTCACTTATTCTCACTCTTCTCTGAGCACAATTAAAACTGCGCAGTAACTTTTTTCCTTTTTAAATACCTTATCACAGAGGTGGTTCTACTGCCCCTGATGGCATTGGCCTTGGCCAGCAGTGAGTCTGCCTTGAAACCAGCTGGCACTGGGGAAAGCTTCTGGCAGCAACAAAAGGAAGCCATTCCTGTACCTCTCCCTGCTCTTCCCCTGCTATGAAAACTTGGCCATGCAAACTCAATATAAATAAACATGTATTTGTATGTATTTTGTGTATATTTCCGCTCTCACTGTTTGGACAAAAATAAACATTTCAGAGAATACAAGAGAAATCCAAATTCTATACCAAATACCCTTTCTGAGAGCTTTCATCTCCTAAAACAGAAAAAGGAATCCTTTCTTCAAAAGGAATATACCATGTCAAACAGTACGTTGATGCCCCAGATACATGAGAGTACAGTTTATACCCCCATCTTATTAAGCTACTCTGCAGACACTAAATTCAATGTGATACTCAGCTAAACACTGGAATGAGTGCTCTGGCAGTCTAGATCAGGTTAAAACCTATGCTTTCCTTCTGTGTGGTCTTCAGAAAAAGACAAAAATAATAATTTTGTAAACTGCATTGAATCTTGCAAAGTTTAACTCTGTGAAGGAATATGACACATCCATTTGAGATGGCTAGGGTTGTACAGAAGGCTGTTAAAAACCATCAAAATGGCATAAAGATCACTAAAGCACTGCTCAAGCCCATGCCTAACCATGAGATTTTAAATGCACACAGATGGTGCTGTTTGTGAGAAACAGAATATGAAGCAATGCCTTGTCACAGGTCTTTGGTGCAGCAGTTTCTCTTACAGGGATGCTCACAATGGCAATAAAAGATGTCAGTGTTTTCCATATGCATTAGAAACTCCCTATAGGTTGCAGTATCGTCAGCCACCTGCTGCTTTCCTGACTAATACACAGTGGATGTCAAACATTTTTTTCAGTGACCACCAAACTCTTGAACTGTCTTGCATGAGAAGTTACTACCCTATAAAAGGACAAAAAATTTAGAATGAACTCTAAATGAACTACAGATAAAAATCTCATCTTTTGGAAGCATGCAGTGTTAAACTGCTTGTTTTAGCAGCAATATTTTAAAAGCTAAAACAAAAGAATATTTGCTGACTGTTAAACCTTTTACAAGCTGAATGTTCTACCTCTGGCTTATAGATTTCATTCCATGTATTTCTGTGTCAAAATCTGTCAAACATTTTTCCCCTCAATGTTTATTTTCTGCATTTTTCCCTTGTCTGTTCACAGTAATCACCTTCCCAGAGGTCAAATGACATATTTACAAATGGGTCATTTAGCATAGCATTATTACAAATATAACATGTGGATACTGGGCAACATTTTTGTCTAATCATAAGAACTGGATTTTAATTTCCACTTCTTGTCTTCCTATGAATGTAATGCATATAATAAAACTACTGCGAAATAACACAAAAAACAGTCTGTGCAATATACTGTGGTTTACTGTGTGGTAAAATGCTCATTACTCAAGAGTTGGTGGGGTTTTCTCTCTTTAGTAACCAACAGTGGACTTTTTTGTAGGTCTAAGAGGAACACTAATTGCTGTGATTAACAATTTTATTAACTTTAATCACAAATTTTTAATTATAATTTTTGTAAGTACCAAACCTTTTGAAAAATGTGTGCAATTTACAAGGACAACTGAAACTGTGAAACAAGTTTTGTAAAAATTGGTACGTGAAGCAGGGAAAGTGAGTTAGAAAATGTGAGTAGCATGCACCGAGTTCCCTGGGTACCTCTTTCTCTATCAGTATCTGTCCATGACACACTTGGCACTGTGTCCTTTCCCCACTGATATCTCAGCTGCAGACCTTCTATCCATGAAAATTATTTTCATCAATTTGCCTAGTCAACGTCCCAGTGCACACAACAAACCCACAGATGTTCTGATAAAGCAGCTGCCTGCCAAACAGCATGTGTGACCATGACTGGTAGGTTGTTATTTCTCCGGGTGTTCGCAGGCAAAAAAGGTCCTGCATGCAGGCACATCTTCTGATTTGCACAGCAGACAGTTCTGCTCATGGGGACGCCATCAAAAAGTATTCAAGATGTAACACCTTCTCTATTACAGACAAAATCAGGTCATCTGAGAAAGCTATGGAGTATTTAGCATTTTGGACAAGAATTCCATTTATACGCTAGAATCTCAGAAGATAAGGATGTATGTCTCAATGTGTATGTCTCAAACACGGATAATTGGAGCACTGTGGAGTCAAGAGAGGACAGGTGGTAGTAACCGACAAGAATTGTTGGTAATCACCAAGGATTGTTGGTACTAACACAGTGTGAAAGGGAACAAGATGTATCTGGAGAAGGGGCCATGTGAAGGTACCATAGCACTTTCCCAGGACAAACACTGTTGTTCCAGTTTCTGGAGCACAACCCAGCACAGCACAAATGCCGGAATGAGGCCAAGAAGTGGGCATNCCTTTATGCCACTGCCATGTAGTTACAGAGTAGGTCAGGAACTGACATACCACTTCACACTTTTGTAGACCCTCTGACTTTTGCCGTTCTGTTCAACCACAAGCATTTATGAATCTTGGGCTACACCTTTCCACTTAGAGGTGAAATGTAACACACTAGAATCCAGCTTGGGCTCCAAGAATGCAATTATACAGCCTATTTCTGAAAGAAAAATCTAGGTCCATAAAGTAAATTAACAGCTGTCTCTGTCTAACGAGGCCACGTCCAAGTCTTAAAAGGCAACCTTAAGATCGCACCTCAGGGGAGGCTGTAGAGACGTAGGGGTCGGCCGAGCCCACCAGCGGGGGGGCGCGCCCCCTGCAGGGCCGGTAGTGGTACGCTCCGCCGGCGGGGCTGGGATTCCCGCCTTTGCGGGCGCGCGGGTTCCCCTCAGGTACCTGAGGGGGAGCAGCGTAAGCGAGGATCGGGAAAGGACGGGAAGGCCTGACGTGCCTGCTACTGAATATTTCCTACATTCAGTTAATCTCTCTCTCTCTCTCTCTCTCTATATATATATATGTGTCTCACTGCCATATGCAGCAAAAAATTGAAAATTTAACTTTCAAAACGGGATCATCAGCTACAATAGTTTTAAAAGTGATACTGGGAAAGCATGAATGGCAAGGGGTCAAAGAGGCATTAAAGGAAGGTTGTTACTTTTACAGCAGTCAAGCCCACAATTTAAATCTTTAGTTTTTTCCCCCAGTGACATAAATATCATCATTCAAAACAGGAGTGGGAGGTTTAACAGAAATGCCTTTTGAAGACATAATGTGTAATAGTAATATGCACAAAAATAACAGTGATGAGTTTTCCTGCTGGAAAAAATACAACATTAATAATATAACATTATTTTTAATTTACTGTTCCAGTTCAGCAGGAGTTTTGTACCCGTGGTACTGTTGCCAAGTGCTGAGCACATCCTGTCTTCCGAGAAAACAAGTGATGCCATAGAATAAGGAAACACACAAACAAAACAGCTCAACACTGCAGCTCCCTGAATTCTATCCTCTGTCAAAATGTGGACAGTGGAACACAGTTTTAAAAGTATAACGAAAAAATGGTGATTGACAAATATAAGATACTGCCCATGATAAGGATTGGAAAAGTCAAAGGATTGACATTCACAGTGATATAGATTATCAACTAACAGAATATTAAGATGGGTAATTATTTTAAAAATTTGAGTGTCTTGAATATGCATTTAAAACCCCCAATTTAACAAATCATTGCATTGTAGTAAGTTATGTCATTAATATTACTAATTAATTAAAAAAACAAAACAAAGCCCCCATTAACTTAACTAAGCATTAATTTTTCAAAGTTTACTATATTCTGAAGGCTGTTAATTTTTAAAACTGAGCTTTGGCTTATGAATTAGTTTCAGTCTCACTTAGAAAGGAGTGGGCACAAGAAAAAAGTATTAAACACACAGAACCAATATCTTACTGCTTTGATCAAGAAGTTATATACACATAAAAACTTGTAAATATTGAATGACTGAGAAAATTACTTGGTTATGTAATTTTGGTTTCTGTTTAGGGTTGTGCATTTGCCTATTTCTCTCTAACTGTACTGCAAGTATTTATATCTGGAAACTCATTCAGTTTCTGGGTAGTGAACACATTTTAACTTCTCCTTCATCTCCCTGATTGTAATTTTTTTTGTTGTTATTTTTAAAAAGGCTGTTCACACATTGCCACATAGAAGTGGTGATTTTATTCAGACCACATGGTTTACTGGTATTGGAACTTGTGTCTCACGGTGCCTGATGTTGAGAGATAGTTTGAATATTTTTAGAAGCATTCAGGTTGTGTATTTCAGACCCATCTTGCAAATATATGTTGAAGATTCTGTATGTAGAATTTATAAAAATAGGGATTGTGTTAAAAATCTGGAATGGCACCCATCTATATGGGTGCCTTTCAAAATACTGTCTTTTTATTCTGCAGCAAGGTTTATGTGTTGCAGTGCCTATCACTGATTTAACACTTGTTGTTTATAATAAAATATATAATTTAAACCTGAGTAGTCAAGTATTAAAGCATCTACACAGTTAAAAGATGCTGTATTAATATGTGCCTGGTGCATTATTCTGTTTATGAATTGGATCCAGGTTAACTTTTTAATTGCAGCAAACTTTTCAAATTCAACCACAACGTGTCAGTTTGGCAGGTATGGTTTGGGCTTTCTGACATACATTGTATTTCCTAGAAATGCAAGATGTTAAATAGGCTGAAGTTTAGGTTCAATACAAAAAAAGTTTTAATGTCTTCTTTGTTCTTCTTACATTTTTGTGGTGTGAATGAGAATTTTATTAATTTATAGATCTATCTTCTACATATATCTAGTAATCATTTGATTATACGCTCCAGAAATAAATGAATCATAGGGATGAAGAAACTATGAAGAAAACCAGTGTAGTGGACCTTGATAAACTTTTATATGACTTCTCAGAGATAGAAAAGGTAAATGGAGAAGGTAAAAAATGTTGAGATTGCCATCTATAATTATTGTGTGACATTTTCAAAATATTTTTGAGTGAAAATTTCTTCAAGTGGTATCAGCTCACTGTCATATCTTGTAATACCAACTTCATTTGGAAAACTGTTTATATTGCCTGTATCCTGGAGTCATGGGAGTGGATTTTGTGAAGTCTGAGAAGCCTTTTTTTCCGTGCTAGAATTTTAATCATCCAGAGGCCAAATTGGCTTCTCAGGAAGACTGTGGAAGATGGTGTTGAAGATTAACTGTATTACACTGCTATCACAGAATCACAGAATCATTTGGGCTGGAAGGGACCTTATAGACCACCTAGTTCCAACCCCCCCTGCTGTAGGAAGGGACACCTCTCACTAAACCAGGTGGTCTAGTCCTGGGGTATCCTTTCAGAAGCTGTTCCTCGTTCTAGAAAAATTTCATTATCTTATCAGGAGCACGAGTTCCTACATTCCATATGCATTGAGCTTCCTTTATCTTATACGTGTGTCATTTCTTAAAAGATGGGCCCTCTAAAGAAAATAAGTACTGTGTTTCTTTTTAGACTGATGTTGATCAGCTTTCTGCTGATTTCCTGGTCAGCAAATCCATACTAGAGGTAATATAAAAGGAGGACCTGAAATAAATTTAGCATCTCTCTTGGAATAAGCTTATTATACCAGTTCCTATTCCCACATACTGTTCAAGTTGTTGCTCTGCAAGAGCATTGACAGCCTCATATGCAAAGAAGTAGAAAGAACCTTGCAGAGGATTGATCCAGACTTTGGCCTACAAAACTGAGAGGAAATATTTTATAACTCATTATGTAAGTCAGCATTCTTACTTCTGCAGGGTGAACTTGGAACACCAAAGGATGTCAAGTCTCGCATCATTCTTCTCTATAAAGGAATATCCTGAATGGGAAATAACACAGGCTTGGATTGCAGTATTGTGCAATTGTTAATTTTTTTTTCACTTAAAACTCAAAACTTAAAACATGTTAATACAATGTTAGTCCTTCTCCAATTTTCTAGAAAATATCAGAAATTAATGAAGCAAATAACCTACTGATTCATCAGCTGGAAAAATGTAACAGATTGCTAACATTAAGCCAATCAACAGAGGAATCAGTAAAAGAGGGTAAGTTATTTTTTTAGAAAGGTATGACTTTTTCATATATTAAAGAAGTTCTGAGAGATATTTCCATTATTTTCAGCAATAAAAAATAACATAGCAAGGATCTGAGATACTGTGTGTAAAGCAGTAATGCCTAATCTTGAATCATGTAATGAAATCCATCTCATAGTAAATAGTAATACTAATATTAATTTTATGAGGATTCACTGTTTAACTGATGCTAATAAAATGTCATTTACCATTTATAGATGGGAATTAAAAGTCTATAATCATAGTTTAAAAGTTGTAAAACAAAGGAGGAATTGCAGAGAAAACTAAAATTAAGATTTTAAAATTAAGACTTTTCAGATGAGTGTTTGAAATAAGAAACAATATCTAGTGCTTAGCATGGATTTGTGGTTGCTTAGTCTTCTGTAGTTTGTAAAGTAGCTTAAAGGTGCACCTTTTTGTAGGACTTTCATCTCTGGGAAGTCAGCCTGGTAAAAGTTTGGAAGCAAGGTAGGAATAAACTTAGTTTCACACAGGAGGGAGATTGCCAGTTGGGTTTTATTTCAGTCTTCACTGGGACTTGGATAATTTCGCATAATTAGAAACTGAGTGTTGAAATTGAGATATTGAGTGAGTGAAGTTTGCTTATGATGACAATCTCTTCAGATATACCAAAAAACTCATGGTACAGGATGACAGGGGAGATGGAGATCAGTAGCACTGAAAATAGGAGGCATTTTGTATAAACAACGGTTGATGTTAGTTGGCTTATTTTCAGGAAAGAGATCTTGGCGTCCTCTAAACAGTTCTCTTAAAATATTTGTATTCCCTCAAAATATCAGTAGACGAAGAAGCAAACACAGTGGTAGGCATGACTATGGAAGAAAAAGAGAAATAAGCATTGTAACTCTGTAAGGTCTGTGATTTTTATGTCATGCTCTGGTCCACACACCTCAAAATAGGCAATAACAGAACTAAAAAAAAGGTAACAGAGGAGGAGGCAAGGCTTGGTGTTTCCAGGAAGGAGCAAGGTACAAGGAATCAGGAACCACTCCTGTAACAAAGACCATGGATGTTCGGGCTTAGCCATGCAAGGCTCACTCCCACTGTGCCCATGCAGGGCTGACCCAGCGAGGACTGCCACAGTCAGCCAAAATCTATATCACCAAACAAGTCTGTACTGATGGGAGTGACTCAGGAGGCTGAGTCAGAATGGAGTTCAGAAATGGTAACAAAGGCCAGACAAGGCCCAAGGATCTCTACTTAGTCCCAAGTGAAGAGGCAGGTCTGATATCAAGCCAGAAATCACTCCCTAAGTCATGATCAGGGTCTAGTGTGTGGGTGCCACACAACTGCAGCATAGGCCAAGGGCAAAAGCCTTAGTTTACAAGCAGCTCCCATGGGAAGGAGGGATGGCTATTTCTGAATATGCTGCCAGCCTTTTTTTTAATGTCACTATCTATACTCTTTCTAAGATGGCCTTGTGCCCAGCCAAACACCCAGAAAATGCACCTGGGGCTTTCACAGGTTTGGTCACAATTTTGGAACATCTGATGAAAGACTTTGGTCGACTGGGAACTTTTCAGCCAAGACAAAGAATAGAGCTGATATGACTCATAGCTGTAAAATTGTGAATGGCACAGAGAAAGTAATTACAGAATAGAATATTCATTGTCTAAAGTAATAAAAAAAATAGATGGAAATAAAACTTGTTTATTGATTTAAAGCTAACAAAAGGAGGAATTTTTCCACACATTACAAAATAAAGTTAAATCAATTCCACAGAAACCTGTGCATAACAGAAGTATTGGAAATTTGGAAAAAATCACTGAAAACAACAAATTTTCAAAACACAAAGACAGTATCTCTCCTTGTCCCCCTTCATTCTGTGTTTGGGAAGTTGAGAGGATGTACTAATGATAGCATTTATCTAGCTTTTTTTCATCTTTCCTGAATTAAATTGTAGTGTGTATTGTGAAGTGGCATAGTGAACTGGATGGAACTTTGGTTTGAGCCAGAAACACTTGTTTCTCTATTAAGCACAGAAGTCAGCACAGGACAGTCACTCAGAAACAGAAGAGGCTTCTTTATTGATGAAACCAGAAAGGAGTGGGTTTATATAACACAATTTGTAAAAAAGAAAAGGAAAAGGTGAACAAAAAGAAGAAATAATTCTTACTATAGAACCTATGGTATGAAAGTTAGCAAAGAAAGTGAAAGAGACAACTCAGGAAACCAGAGCAGCTGGTTTGACTGCAACGAGAGAGAGGAATGGACTGAAAACAGATCAAAGTCAGAAGACAGATCTGAGCTTTGTAAACAGTATTGCCTCACTTTCATGAGATAAGAGAGAAATTTTTTGGTGAGATAGTTACACTGATATAACTGAAGAGAACAGCCTCTGGAGCTTCTTTTGAAACACAGGATGAAAAAAAGAAGTGTGGGTGGTGGAAGTCCTAGTAAAAATACCAGAGCAATCAGCCTGAAATATGAACTAATGTTTCAGCAACAGGGATAGTCAGGAAAAAAAATCTCAACAATATTGAAGTCATAGGGTTAGTGCAGATATAGAAAGGAGGCAGAATTGCTGTAAGACAAGGATCCTGGTCAATGAGTAAGAGTAGTTGCAGAAATATTAGTAATATTAACAAAAACAAGAGGAAAAGCAAGAACTTGGAAAAATGTGAGACATCCAAGAGGTGATTCTGAAAGCTATTTGATGATAATGAAGTAAAATATGAGTAAGACGCCAAAGGGATAGAACGTATTTAGAAATAAAGACAATTATCATGGCTCTGTTAGGTTAAGCTCAGAAAGGTTGTGGAGTCTCCTACACTGGAGCCATTCAAGAACCATCTGGGTACAATCCTGTGCCATGTGCAGGATGGCCCTGCCTGAGCAGGAAGGTTGGGCCAGATGACTCAGTAAGAGCCCTTTCTGTGGTTCTGTGATTCTGTAAGGTACCAGTTTACCAGTAAGGTAAACTATTAGATTAATGTGCTTTACCAGTAAGGTAAACTTTTCAAATATCAGGGCATGAAATGCTTGTAAGTTTATAGTTTTGAACTGTATTCATTATTGGTGCTCATAAAGCAGAGTTTCAAAAAAATATCTTGGACAGAAAATTCACATGAATTGTGGCAAAGACTGTCACAGGAACCTTCAGGTAAATAGTTGACATGTTGCTGGAGATGAGCAGAGCCTGTGAATAGTGGTGGTGACATTAAGAGTATTTCAAAAGGATGTGAAAGGCTGATGTAGTGATTATAAATTAGTAACTCTACAATGCTTCTAAACCATTTTACTTTTTCTTTTTGCAATTGATAGAAATGGTCTTTGCACCTTTATTAAATTGACATTCCACACCAACCCTTCAAAAGAGGTAATAGCATATGTGGAATTCAGAATCAGAGTACTAAAATTTTTGCATCTTATAGTTCAATTCTTCATAAAAACCTTTTGCAGGGTCAAAACACGGTGGGATTAAACGAGATACCAAATCTTCTTTAATATTGGTGGGGTTGTAGAGGAGTCGGTCCTCTGCCACAATGGAGAGGCACAAGGGACCAAATACATCACTGATATTTTCAATCTTTAATCTGGCAATAGTTACCTGGACAGACTGTAGTTGTGAGAATGGCTTTAATAGAATAATATTGCCAGTTGTGGCTTGGAAAAAAGATTTCTCCTAGCCTTATGTCCCAAGCTGTTTCCCAGAACCCAGCTCAGCCACAGTTCCTGAAGTATCTTTTGAAGAGCTGGTCCAAAGACAGCAGCAGTTGCTTACAACAGAGAAGCAGGAAGAGAGTGCTGTGGAAGGATAGGCTGTTGTTCCACCTACTCTGAAGGGTTTGTGGCCACTAGTGGTAGTGGGGTAGAGGAGGCGGAATTTTCTCCTGGCTGAAGAACACCTTCTTTTAAGAAACAAATATCATTTCACACCCCAAGAAATCTCCAACAAGTGGAGAACTCCTTGATATCCTTGTTAAATGTCTTCCCTAGAACTGTTTAAGGTAAAAGCAGATTGGAAATTTTGAAGAAAAGACAAAGCAAGAAAGCAAACACCTAAAAATCAAGGGAGAGGGCAGTGAAACACTTATATCCAAGATAAGGTGGAAAAAGAAAAGCAGCTTGGCCTGTGAATACACTCTCTGAAAGGTCATAAATTAACTTTTGATACATTCTTTTCTAAACAAAGAAGAGATTCAAAACAGCAGTTTTTGGTTTGTGTACATCATGGCAGATCCATTTTAGACAGATATAAGTCTGACATCTTTGTTTTCTACTCCTAAACCTTTTCTATGTTGGCTAAATAGACTCGTGTGATGCTACAGTTTTGAATTAAATCCTAATGTAGTTTTCTAAAAGAAAGCAATCACATTTTTGTCAGTGAAACACTTAAGGAGGTTCTATTTAGCATCTTCAGGGTTGCGTATTTGTTTATTTAGCATTTCTAGGGTGTTAAATGAAAAAATGGTTGATGTAATTGCCCTAAAAAAATCAATTATAAATGCGGATGAACTCTTATGGTGTACGTCATTCAGTCTTTCTACGCATAGGCACTATTCCTCACAGGGAATGAACTACACATGATCCATAGCAGATGCTATGACAGTGATCCACAAGGCTGTGAACATTAAGTGAAATTCTGCTTCTTTTCCTTAATGTAGTCAAGCAAAACCTGTGGGTTCCTAGGATTTTTTCCCAGTCATGACTTTAAGTACATATGAGATTTGCCAGGATATGTTCTCTAAAGACAAGAAAGATAAGCACATATTCTTGGGACTGTATGAAAGAGTGGCTTACACTTAAATAGTTGCGATTCTTTTTGAAGACTAGCTGCTGCTCTAGCAGCATTGTGAATTGTGCATGAATTACAAGCATCTGAGTTAATTTCTATACATTTTCAAATGGGAGGAAATTTGTAGTAGAACTAGGTGATACAAACGGGCATTCCGACTTTGAATAGGGTTTTTCCACAGTTGCTTTTGATCCGGCACAGGAACTGAGGGGCAGGCAATGTTTCTGTGCTGCTCGTGCTCCCTCTACTGGTTTTTTTTGGAAGCACGGAACGGGAGAAGGTGTCTGGCTAGCGTACTCGGCTGCATGAAGCGGACTGGATGGAGGATAATGATCAAAAAGACTGAGCGGAAAACTGAACCTGTTAGCAGGGATCTTATTTCATCTTCCTGACTCCATTATTTGTAATGTAGTCTTTAGTTATATGATAGACAGTTTTCAAAAGGGCCTTAGTTTGATGAGATGAGTAACTTATTTAGCAAACTTTTATGTGTGGAAATTAAAAGCCATCTAAGAAACACAGTGGTACTCAGGAAAGAGAAGTTCTAAAGGTAAGCAACCTCAGTTGTAGAGCCCCCGCTGTTCTCAGTCTTTGACAGTTTTGTGACTTTAGTGATAAATTTAAAATGAACATAAGAGATGAAAGTCATACTTAATGAAAACCAAATCCTATATTACAGGAAGTACATATGGTATTTGAATATTAAAAATACAGTTTAAAAAATAAAATTATGAAATACAAGTATGTAAACTGATAAGAGCTTGCATTTATAATTCTATTGCATAAAATGAGATAATGGAGCCATACCACATATTCTGAATCTCTCAAAGCTTTTGTTGAGCCACAAGATGAATGTTACATGCATCAAGAAAGGGCTAAAAAAGGGGTGAAAGACTGCAATGAATGGATACTCTTAGTCTTGTTAAAAAGAAAATTAGCAAGGAAATATTGTCAGGAAAGTAAATCTCATTTTCATTAAATACATCAAATTGCTGGAAGGCTGATATGGAAAACTTCTAGTATTGCCCAGAAAACAAGAAGATGCTTGTTTTCTGACTAGAAACAAACATGTAATAGTTTTATGGAATTGTTCGTATTGCTTCATAAAATTGATTTTAATCAATCATCAAACTAAAAGCTAAAATTAAGCAGTAACCATGTAATAATAATCTGAGTTATTTCTACAGACAGTAAAAAGTAATATTTCATCAAAACTATTATAAAATATTTGATAAAATTTTGTAAACTAAATGTAAATTTGTGAAGACACTATTCAAAAATACTGGATCTTTCATTTCTTTCAGAATGCAGTACTCTACAGAATGTGATAAAGGGTCTAACACAAAGCATTGAAAACCAGTGTAACGTGAAAGGTAAAGGCAAAAAATTCTATTTTATATATATGCTGTACTTTTGAATAAGCAAGCATTTATTTTTTTCATTTATATTTACTGATTTTTTTCAGACACAGAAATTTACTGGCAGGCAAAGAGAAACAAAAAAAAATTATCTAAAATCAATATTGTGCAATAATAAATGCCTATTGCCATTATTGCCATAGTTTACTTAGAAACTGCCTCAGGGAGGTTATTTCAATCAATAGTTGGGCTTTAAATTCATTTTAGTGTAACACAGAAAATTTTACAAAAGGTGAGAAAGTATCTTTCAGCTGTTGGATTGTAGACTATTCAAGTATTTATGCACAACTTTTGTCATTTTGTTAAACCAGAGTTTCTTAATCCTTAATATATAATGTTATTAAATGTTATTGCTGTTATCAACATACACTTGACAACTAATCATTTTTACTTGAAAGTAAAATATCTAAATATTTGCTACATCTTTATACTACAGCTCAGTAGAACACCATGAAGTTAATTTTATAACCATTATGCATTCAAGGCATATTAGCATATATATTAATAAACCTCTAACATTGGAAGCATATGGATGTTTTTAATACTCAAACTGACATTAATAATAAAAAAAAATCTATTTTCTTTAAATTTTGTGTTTGCATACTGTTTTCTAGCTTTTGGGAAACAGATACTTAAAAACTTGCATCTTTCAATTTGAAACACTTGTAGCCATAATAATAGTTTTTTATTTTCTGATTTATTTTTTTATTTTCTTGAATGCATCATTTATCAGAAGACTAAAGAAAGTTCTAAGTAGTAATACCAGGTAAATATTATTATTAAACTATGATTTTTCTTGTTAAAAAATTGAAACAGACAGTATGTAGTTCTGTAATGATGATTATAATGTCTACAAAAAAGTTTCTCAAAGTTCAGCCAAGTCAAAAAATGCAAGTAATTTCCTTACTCTGCTTTCATGCTAAAGAATTTGTCAAAATGAATTTTTTAGTGTACCATATAGTTTTTGTTTATGTAGATGAAAATGATAGACTGAAGGGAACCATTCACATCTTGGAAGATAAATTAAAGACTTGTGAAGAGGTATGTCACAAATTATCATTCTTTAGATAAAGGAATAATAGTGCATCTCCATTATGTTGTGTATTTTTTTGTTTAGGGTTTGCTATTGATACTCTTATTGTTGCTCTTCTCTTAATGTTTTTCATGTGTAGAAGGAGAAGGGTTGTTCTCATGACAGTAATCATGTGAGAAGGTGTTAGAAGAACTAAGAGGTTAAAATTCCTTGGTGCTGAGAACCTTGGCTCAATCTAAGATGCACTTGGGGGTTTTTTAGCTGTAGTTAGCTTGAAATTCAATTTCACCTTCATCATTCTGATCTCTTGCACTAAAATAATTATTCATGTGGAAATATGTTTTTCACATTGAAGATGTCTGGTTGTGCTGCCAGAGTATCAGGAGTGGTCTGAATTTTGTCCAGTTTATTCAGGAATAAATACTACAAAGATAATAGGTCTCTACTTCTTATCTGTACCTCATAATAAATTCCATATATGATCTCTGTACTTTGTATCTATGGCACTCATTTTTGCAAAGGAGGTAAAACCTAGAAGTTCTTGTCATAGTTCTCTGTTTTCATAGTTCTCTGTGTGAAGAGTGCGGATCTGTTATCTATTTAGGATCAGGAATCTAACTGCTGATTTCCTTTACCTGTGTTTGTACTATGAGTTAAAATTAAATATTTGTACCAGTAGAACTATTATCTTGACTGTTAGAGTAAAAAATTAGTAATGCCTTCTGAAGGATGTGATAATTATTATTCCACCCATTAAACACGTGTGTGAGCACGTGGGACTTGCTGGAGTGTTCTGAAGGCGCCTGACAATGTCCCCATATACTGATCCCCAGTCAGTGACTGCCTTGATGAGTGCCCCCAGGCATTGCTGTGGTGAATGGCGATCTTATCAGAAGGCTGCAACAAGAGCTTTGGAGTCAGCACCTCGGCAGCGGCAGCTTTTGACAATTCCTTGGTAATTCTGGAGTAGTTATTGGAGTAAATTTATAACTGGCATCTTCAAACTTTGAGCATCAGTGCCAGCAGCATCACTACTGCTGGTGTCACAGATGTGTCTACTGCTGCCAGCATGAAGCTGTGGAATCCTTCGTATAAGTAATACTAACAAAACTCACACTTGAATCATGCAATCCTTAAGACAAAAGTCCACAAAGGTGAAACTGTAGTCCCTTAACTAACTGCTTCATTATGTCAAATCCTGTTCTTGGGAAAGGAATTTTACCTCTCCATTTGCCTGTTCTCCTAAGAAGTACAGTTTCTAATTTTATACAAACAGATAGCTGTAATACAATGAAATCTGCTATGTTTTTCACCTGTTGACTTCAGCCAGACCCATGTAAGAAGTAACTGGGTATTTAAATTTACAAGATTGAGGACAAAACAAGTAGTGAATTGTAGAGAGTACTGTATATTTTTACATGATGGTTATGCTTTGCAGAAGGCTAAGAACATAAAAACTGCAAGATCTTTATAAAACATTTTACATTCACAGGAGTATAAAGATCAAATTGAGAAACTCATGATAGAAATTAAAAACAAAGAGGAAGGCCACAAATTAGAAATAATGCAGTTGAATTGCGATGTAAGGGAAAAATGTAAGTTCTTTGAAGACTGAAGGCTTTAGCAATTGGTAAAACAATTTAGTAATTAGCAATTAGTAAAACATACTGTCACCTGTAGATGCTACATTTCATCTAAGATAAATACGAGTTCCACTTCTTAGTGGAAATGTGAACATGAGAAATGGGCAGTGTTTAAAGGAATTTTATCTTTGCTGAAGAGAGCACACAGTAGTAATGAAACAATGGTACAGCAACACGGGATGAGCAGAAATTCCCAAATAGTTAGAACAAATTCTGGGAATGTGGGTATAAGAATTGGAAGGAATGAAATTTTGGGTTAAGTGTCAACTGGAACCTGGCTTTGAACTGTAAGCTAGATTTCTGTTTGAATGTTCTATCTGTGTTCAGGAGAGTAGGACATTATTTTCACAAATAAATAATACTGCAATGAGGAAAAAACTAATTTCTATCTTCATTTGCTCCATTAGAACTATAACCTTAAAAAGCAGGATTTTTTCATTATCCATATAGGTGAAAACAAGGAAAGTTTTTGTAAATTATGATACTTTTTTAAAAAGACACCATCTTACTGAGATCGGACAGTGTGGTTTTCATATAGTTTCAGTATGGTTTTTGCTTGAATTGTCTTCCAGTGAAATGTTGACCTGATGTTCAAGAAAATTTTAATATTTGGGAAATGCTGTTAATTTTTCATCTGTATCATTTCATCAATTATAATTGTAATTTTGGTGTTACTGTGTTGCTAGTTGAAGTAAAAGAAATGGAGTATAGAGAAGAGAGAGAGAAAAAAGAACTGGAAATATTAGAGCTAACTAGACAGCTGAAAATTCAAAATGAAGAGAAGCAGAATGAAATAATTAAACTGCAGATAGAGGTATGCATTACAAAGCTGACTTAAAGATGTACTGGGCATTGGGTAAACTTCAAAGAGACTGTGTAGTGAAAAGATGTTAATTAGTACTTAACAAAGTAATATGATGGAATCTAGAAAACTTAATTATTTATTGTCTTTACAAGGATTAGTGACAGGTGCTCCCTTCCACTGTGGTAACTGACTTCTGCTCAGGAATCAAGTTCCACCTACTGTATAGGGAGACTGAAGGTTGCTCTCATCTTGTTCCAAATTAAATTACTTAGAAACATTTTTACATTTTGAGCTATTAAAAAATTCAACATTTTCTGCTTAGTTTTCTTGGTTTTAATTTCTGAATGGTGAGAATATATATTTTTTAAATAAAGTTCCAATAAAAATTTCTAATCCTGCAGAGATTTAAGACAGAGCATTTAACATGTATTTCATTGCTCATGTTTTAAAACACTCTCACTTACAGAAAGAATTAAGGAAGTACTTCAAAACGTTCACACATCAAAAAAGAAATAAGATGTGAAAGTGTTCAGGTTGAGCTCTCCTTGGAACATAAGAGAAGAATTATGGTTTTGGAGGTTTTTAGCACAGTCTGTATTTTCTCCCCCTGTAGATATGTGGCTAAGAAGCCTTCAATTTTTATTATTTTTTCAGAAGCATCTTTTTTATCTACATGGTTTTAGTTTATCATATTTGTACTACTTTTACAAAACTTTGAGGCTTTTTTTTTTTTAAAGAAATCTAGCTTGTAACTGCATTCTTTTAAAAATAAACATAAGTAGCTTTGTTTTTCTAGACTTGGTCGAAAGGCTTACTGCTACTACTCTCAGGTAAAAAAATGCAACTAATAAAAAGTGAAAATTACACTTGATGTATTTAATATACCTTTTCTTTTCCCCTGTTCATTCTTACCATTTTACCTTCGCCTGATTCTTTCAGTTCAATGCTAAATTGGCAAGAGCTCAGGATAAAACCACCAAGTCCTTTTCAGATGCTTCAGTCTTGCCACAAAGTATCTATCGAAGGGTAGGTGGTTTCATAGCCTGTAGCACGCACATACTGTTTCAAGGTGTTCGAAGCAGGAGTTCCCTGGGGTCTCTCTGTGTGTTCCCTCCCACACACCCTTCCCACCTCTACATAACTGAATTCATAAAATGTAGACTAATTTAAGATAGAAGAGGCTTTTAAGATCATCAACTCCAACTGTCATGGCTCTTGACATACTGATGCTGCTGAGAGCAAGCAACAACAAAAAGCCACATCTGAGGTGGTTTTACTACAGAATTGTTAACCTGGAAACTGAAACTAGAACTGACATCAGTGACACTGATATAATTCTCTGTGTATGCTCTGTGGGGTTTTTTCGGTATTTTGGGTTTTTCGTTTTGTTTTTTTGGTAGGCTTGAGACTTTCTGATGGTAGAAAAACAAAATTCTGGGAAAATAGTTTTTATAATTTTGTGATACAAAATATCGAGCAAAATATTCTGTTTAGAATATATCTTATAGTAGCAAAATGTATTGTTACATAATTTTATGTGATGTTTAAGAATGAAGCCTTTGCCTGCACTTTTACAGAAGCTGCAGCATCTCCAGGAAGAGAAAAACAAGGAAATTGAAATTCTCCGAAACACCATAAGAGACTTGGAGCAACGTCTTAATAAAAGCCAGGACCTGCCCTTCAAACGGAGGAGATTCTGAGTAAATGACCTGAAGTATTTCAGTGTTTCAAATTTTGCATCTCAAAATAAAAACAAGATATGAAGAAAGTATGTTTTATTGAAAACACTCTTGTCAAACATTCCAAAGGCATAAACTCTGTGTATATTCAAAGCTACTCTCTTGCTAATCAGCATTCACAATAAAAAGACTCAGGTTTCCTAGGAGTAGTAATTTCCCTATTAAACCATCATTAATTATTGTGTATGCTTTCATAGCAGTTTTCTTTTCATGAATATTCTCTTCTTCATCCAGAAATCCTTCAAACAACTGTATTTACTTCCATTCAGTTAATCAAACATTAGGCATGCTAGGCTATAGACAGAGAAGTTATACAAGTTTAAGTGGTATATTATGTTATGTTACTAATTGATACAAACTTATCAAATTCAGCACTGTTATAAACAAAGATCAACATTGCACCAAGATTAAACTTGTTTCATCCCACTCTCTTTATGATTCTGACTCTGAGTTGTTAACACTACTTCTCACTTCAGGATGATCTAATTGATTTAGTAGGATTTTACATGCTACAGCAGTATGTATTAATGGACCCTCTTACTGTATCTAAGAGCCAGAAAGCTCTTAGCTTTGTTAAGAAAGCTTTGTCAAAGCTAAGCATATCAATCTGTTACTTGAAAATAAAGCAGTTACTGTCTGTATATTACATTTTTTATGTGGAATTATTCTGTCACATTGCTTAGGTGTAAATTCTGCTTATACATGATTTATATCCCCAGGTTAGAAAAAAAACCAAAAACCTCGGCTTTCGAATATACTGTCTTCCTAATAAAAAATGATTAAAATGTCTGTCTTGGTTATCTTCTGTTCTTGGTTGCAAAACATCAGACAGGAGCCCCTAGGTCATAGTTTATGCTCCTGTCCTCACAAATGCAAGCAGAATGTTAGAAGAGAAACAAGAAAGACAAATTAATCAAGAATACAGACACCTTCCCAGTGGAACTGAAAAACAAACTAGGGGTCAACCAAATTCCTTTCAATCATGAAGCTTTTCGCTGATGGAATTTGACAGGTATTCAATCATTCTAAGAGCACTGCTCTAAAAATACACTTCTTTGCAACACCCATACCTATCAGCATAATTTTGAATTTGGGGCAATAAAAACACTTAATATGTTCATTTTTCTGCTCTTGCAAGCAGAAAACTGAGTTAGTGTGACTTTCTTGTTTCTGGAAGGTGCTTAGTTTGTTTTTCAGGATCAGTTTCTTGCCTTTTCCTGTCACTGTCAGGTGTCACTAGTTTCACTTGCTCCTGCTGGTGATGAATGTCAGGCAGCAGAGAGCAGACGGCACTGTCAAGACTCAGTGATGTCCTCTGCTGCCAGCTGCCCGTGTCACCTGCAAGAATTTGGTAGTGCTCCACGACACTGTCAGGTGACAGAATTCCCTAGCTCCTCAAATAAGAGGTGTCGACAATGACAGGATCAGCTACTAGAGGTTGAGTCTGATCCTGTCTGCCAATTTCAAGTTAACTGGTTTTTGCAGCTGCTTTTCCCTTTCTTTCGTATTTTTTTATCTTGTGCAATTTCTCCTGGAGGGGCAGTGTCTATGTGCTCCTGACTACCTAGCTGGTCGTGTCTGTGACGGCCAAAAAGCCTGTGGCGCCAGCCGCCGTGAGGATAGTGTCTCTCCATTTCAGAAGCAGCCTGGTGGTTCTCATGTTTGGGATCACGGCTGCCCTTGTGATGGTGGTGGTGGTGGCGGCGGCGGTGGTGTCCGTGTCTGTGCAGGTTGTGATGGGAATGCTGATCTGTTGCCTTGGGTTCTCCCTCTGACAGCTCTTCAGCTGCTTTTTTAGTGATGTTTTCACATACAGCGTCAATATCTGGTTCCTGCAAAACAGATGCTTGCATTAAATACAGGCCACTGTAGAATTGTACAATTGTATTGTAGTTGTAAAATATTAACTAACATTTTTGCAGAGCATGAAAGGCACTTTTAAGTTATTTGTGCTATTTGCTGAAGAACATATGAACATATCAAAAATAGCCCTGAGTTGTCACACCACTGTCAACTAGACAGGGCTTTTTAGCAATTATAATTCCAGTAATTGCTAATAACAAGTATTCTTATCATAGATCCTACATCTGACCTGTCTGTGGTCTACATTTAGCCAGAATGCAGCACAAAGGGATCAAAAATTATTATTCTCGTTGAACTTCCATGACTATGTATGTACATTTCTTGATAGTCTTTAAAAGTACTTCTGATCTTGAACGATTCATTCAAGAAAGCTACCCTTCTTTTATAGCAGTAACAATAATTTGTCACCTTGTAGTATCACTTTTTAAAAATAACTCTTGTAGACTGTGTTTAAATACAAACTATAACGAACAGTAATGCAAACCAGCTCGAGTTTGATTCCTGGGTTTTTAAAAAAATACTGTTCTTTTACATACTTACCCATTCCACCAACCTAGAGTACTTAATTGCTCACTACCTCAATAGCTCTACAAACAGAATTACCCTCCAAAATTGCATTTACATTTCTGACAATTACTTGCATTTCTGTCAAGTACAGGAATTCAGATAATCAATCAGTCTATTACAAATCAAATCTAATTCGCTTAGAAAAATGTTTAAAAGCTATCTGTCAAGATGCATAAAATGTGTAAATTTGAAATCATATCTTTTTGGATTAATCACACTGAAATAATTTTTTAAAATACTAATCAAATCCACTTTTCTATTATACACAGAATGAGACAAGAAAATACCATGTAAGAGCAGTTGCCACACTTGTTTTCGCAGTATGCAATCTTAATAGATTCTTCCACATACTGAAAATGCAGGAAGGAGTAGGGCATACCCAGATGATACACTAGACGGCCGCATCTAAGGAGAGAAAGAACTCCGTGGTTACAAATACTTACAATTAAGTCTCTCTTCTTATGATATCTCACTTGCATCAATCCACCCACACTGAACAGTTCCACAGGGAGTGTTTCTGTTCCAGTTCACAGGCAAATTCAGTATCTTCCTCACAAATGCTGGCCTGCTCCCCTGCACTGGCCAGTATATGAAGCATGATTTCTGGCTGATATGGTAGCTGCACTACCAGAAGCCTGTCCTTCAGTGGCACTTAAGACTGGCAGAGGTGCACTTGTTACAAATCCACTGGAATAATGAGAAGGGTTGTTTGCTGCATCCTTACCAATAGTGGTTGCTGCACCCTTAACAAGTGCTTTTTTGCAAGCTGACATAATTGCCTGATGTACTTTGCCTGGGATAGGCACTGCAGTGCACCCGCATTACTGATTTATTGTGCATGAGGGGATTATTATGGTGCCTGCTTGCCCCATGTCTGCACCCAAGTGTTCTGATATGCACTTGACTACACAACTGATCTGCTCAAAGAGCTGGAGAAAATGCAGAACCTGTACACAAGGGCAGCTCCTTCAGTGCCAACACACAGTCCCCTGGCCTTACCTCCCCATGTGTGGACTGCACCTTTAGGACCAGCAGCAGGCAAAGCTCTCGTGGCTAAGGCACCATAAGGACACAGACTCCTAGAACCATCATGGATCATGGCGAGGCTAGTGCTGAACTAATTCATAATATACACACATATGTGTGTTGACAGCACAGAACTGGTCAGCCTTTCAAATGCTCTGGGCAAGGTGTCTGGGCCCCCTTCCAGACGAAACACTGTTCTGTTTGTCTGTTGTATGACATCAGACTTCCTACTTGGGCATATCTGCTGCTGTAACATTCAAGATCATTCATTTCATCCCACAAACCTAATGTAGCCAATTCGTTTAAATTCATCAGATTACAGAAAAAGGGTAACTTTCTAGCTCTGTATTAAGCTTATTTATGGTTTAGTATGAACTTGGAATGTTCATCACAGTAATATAAAGTAACAAGGATAGACATGTTTCAAGTGTAGGATTTTCAAGTAACTACCATCATATCAAAATCGAAAAGTTGGGATTTCAATTACAGTTCCTACTGGTGCTGCCAAAATATACTTGTGGCAGAATCCTATATCAAAAAGCAATTTTCTTCTGAAGTTTTAGATTTTACCTAAAGATTAATTTTTCCTTATTTCTACATGGCATTTTCAACAACTCTCATCAAAATGTTTCCATGAGATAAAAGATTGTACTTTGACATGCATGGATGTAATAAAGTTATCTGAAAATAAAAACACTATAAAACCATGAACATGTTACCAAATTTTACACTCACTTATGTTCGTCTAAATTCACTGAAATAATAAAGAAAAAATATTTATTCAAAATTACTTATGCAAAATCAGATTTTGCTTTTGTAACATTGTTTTTCCAGTAAATACTAGCACTTTACTTAGTTCAACTTAGAAGCTGAGCATGATGTCTTTGTTATTTGCACATCAATGAAATAATAGAGAGACTTACAAATAATTACTCAAAATAAATGCTAATATTTTCCCATGTTTGTCTGTAAGCACACACCTGTCATAGATGAGAAAGTCATCCTTGTTTCCATTTAAAGTAGTCCAGACATCCTCTTGCTGCTCATCTTGCTGGTAGACAGTAATGTAGTCTGAAACACGATCTTTTAGTAGGTGAAATTCCCTCCGGGATTGAGGTCCCTGGTGGTTGACAACCACATACGAGATGTTGACCAATCCTTCATTCTCTAACTTTGCTCGCAGGTCTTCCAAACTAGTGGGAATGTAAAGAAGCAAGACCAAAAGTCATTAGAGAATCATGAGATTTGACACAAAAGTTAATATGCTCCATCTTGCTTTTATTACATCTGTATGATGTGGAGTTTCTTACTTTTCATTTGTATCTTTCCTGTGGAATTGCTCTAGAAAACTTTCATTTTTCCTTTACAGGAAATAGTCTAGAATGTGGAAGATTCTTTAATTTTTTTCTAAAATGTAAGAACCAAACCTAAATACCTTGAAAGCCAAACACAAGGCCCACCTTTAACTTTGACTGAGCCACAGATTTACGACTATGCTTTTAAATCCAATTCTCAATAAACTTGCAAAGCCTATTATGATATACAAGTTGTGCAGCCTAGAGGGGCAAACTAAGGTGTTCTCACTGTGACTAAAACCCAAATCTGAAACTGGTCCTATGAATTTTTAAGCCAAAATAATTTCACAATTCCTAAATGAATCAAAGAGAAAAGCTTTATGCAATTCCTGTTTGGGTCAACTTGAAATTATTTTATTACTATTGTTACTGTCATGATAGCTAATTATTTGCAAGGAGTAAGTTCTAAAAATAGAACACCAGTGTCCCAGGTCTTGGATGAAAACCTAACACTGATGACTTCCTTGAATGCTTCATCAATTTTTTGAAAGGACAGTATTTACCTTAACTTCTCGATTTTTTTAAACATATGTAAGATCTCTGAACATAGGCTGAAAAGCCACATTAAAAACACGTTTTGATTTATTTTTTCCCCTACAGATCTTACGTAAGAAATCAGTCATCACAGATCTCTCTATTTCAGGTGATCTAACCATGTTAAAGAGCTGTGATGTTTCTTGGCTTCACCATTTTTGCTACATTAATCATCTGTTGCTCTTTCTGTCGAGTGTTCCTGTGGTTTGGGTTTCAATAATGTCAAGCCGATCATACTATTATGTTGTAAACCTAATTTGGAGATGATGATCTGTCAGTCAGGAGCAGGTCAAGAGATAAAGAATCTTACCCGATGGCACAGAACCCTTCTGCTGATAGTGAGTCAGGTCACTAGGTCACACATGCCAGCTGTGATGGTGGCATTTGGGGCAGCTAGAATTCGTGGAGTGCACCTGTGGCAGCTCACACGTAGCATTCTCAGCTGGATAACAAAAACTGGGACGAGATTCATGCTTACCTGGAAGCCTGCTCCAGGCACAAAAATCAGCTAGCCTGGAGGAGAGCCACCACTGTCACTGAGCCTCTGGAGTTCCACATTGGGTCTTCCTCCCCAATACGCCATTCTGGGGGCTCCTGGCAGTTCTGGGTCTCTGTCCCTCCTCCTGGGAGGAGACAGAGGGCCAGAACTAGCCCCAGACCTGCCCACATGGCTGGGCTTTACCTGAGAAGAGAGAAAATAAACAAAGTAAGGCCGATCCCTAAACAAAGTTCAGACTCTGAAATGCCTATAAGAAAACACAGCAGCATATTGGCTCCATTCAATTAAAAAAGAAAAAAACAAACAAAAAGAAAAAAATAGAACCACAAAAAAATCCCACACAAACAAAAGAACCCCAAACAAATAAACAAAACAATAAAAACCCACAAAAAAACCAAACAAACCCAAAGAAACCAAACCGCTGTAAAATAAATTTGAGCTCTTTGTTTACTGCTCAATTTCTTCGGTTTTTCAGTGGAGTTCCTCTATAATAGAGGCAGATGTTTTTCTTTGTGGTGCTTGAAGGTTTTTGTGGGTTTTTTGTTACTGTTTGAACAGCTACAAAATAAACATTCAGAATAACTGGAATTTTTTTTAGTACTACTAATCTTTCTCTTCGTAATTTCTTTTTGACCATTTTTAACACTCCAGTGATTTTAAAGTGACCTTGCTTCTTCTTTTTTGAAATAAATTGTGGTAAGCCTATCTATGTCAGGAAGAATCTAGACCAGTTCACTCCAGATTCCAGAGTAATTCCACAGTCTTAAAAGTACATGCACTAAGAGCAGATTTCAGTACACAGTAAGTACTACAGAACATAGCAGAAAATAATAAAAAAGACTTCAAAATTTTTACAAGTCAGTTTGAAGTATCTGGATCCCATTGAAAAAACCCATGAAGAAATCAGGCACTAGAAACAATTTTGCAAAAACCAGAAATGAAAACTGAATTTCAGGATTCCTCAGATCTCATATCCATACTTAGTCCAGTCAATGTTTACGAAAATCAAAGCATATAAGAAATTCTATAATTACCTTTTCATTTTATTCCATAACATCTCAGTTTTGGCTTAAACATACATTATCAAGAAATAGTTAAAATTATAAATGTATAAAATTATAAAGCTGATCCCCAATGGTCCTAAGTTGTGGAATTGTACAACTTCACCACTTAGATCAAAGTCTGACAGTGACTACAAAATAGTTTGGAAACAATAAATTACTTTAAGTAATACATGTTCCATCCATCTTGTCACAGCCAAAAAGATTAATAATAATTGACCTTTTAAAACAAGAGCAATTTGTTGCTGCATTTGTGAAATCCAGCTGTCCCTGACAGTTCTTTCCCGACATTCTAGGTAAAGTACTTTGAAGACTGAACTGTGGTCCTGTATATACCAACACAGCCTTTTTCCATTCTTTCCACACATCAGGAAGGCAGCCTGCTTTATATCCATTATAAACACATGAGAGTCTCATGACATTTTGATATTCTTCCTTGCCTTTACAGCAGCCTCCTGCAGCACTGGCATGCAGTGCCCAGCAACAGCTGTCCACCCTGTGAGCTGCGGGAGAGCCATGTCCTGCCTTATATTTCTCTTCATATTTCAACTTTCCACTTGGTTTCCAATGGAAATTTCCACAGTCAGCCTTTTCAGCCAAAGTAACAAGCAAACACTCTGCCAAATCTTAAGTCATGAAGCTCTTTCACAGCAAGCCCAGCACACTTACCCCTTTCCTCCTCCCCCTTCTTGGCAGCTCTGCCTGGCTCCGCTGCAGAAGGAAACAGTGTGGGGAAAAGGGCTGTGGTATTTATACGGCTCTTGTTTATCTCACTTTGCAGATACGGTTCAAAGTTCAGGGAGCTTTTTCTGAACGACCCTGCAACCAAAGGAAACCCCTTGAGCAAAAAGTACCCAAAATATTTCTCCATTAACTAATCCCAAGTGGAAATCTTTTATTGTGCATAATAGCAAAGCATTTTTACTATTGTGACTTCAAATATCTTGTTATGCAGTTTGTCAGCCACCCCAGTCAGCTGGAGGTAGTGGTACAGTCAGAGGAGGGGGATGGGCCGAGGAGTTATTTTCTGAACACAGTGGTAACCACAGTGAGGGGGGAAGGTACTTCTCTATTTACAAAAACGCTGAGCTAGCAGGTTTTTTCTCATATGCTTTATCTGATATTTGCCTTAGAGAATGTTGTGCTCTGTCTGAGGGCATGTGCATACTGAGCTCCTTTGGCCCAGCTGGTCTTGATTGTATCACTCTGCTTTCAAATTTTCTCTGTAGGACCTCCCAGTTCTTCAACTTTGTTGAAAGCTAGAGCCCAGAACTTCAGACATTTAAATCAATGTAGCTATATGAAAGTCACGAAGCTCTAACTACTGGCAATAGGTACCTGAGCCTCCATATTTCACTGTTATATTTTCTTAACCCCAGAATCACTGAGGTATCTGTGGACATCCAGATTAAACAGTTTCCCTACTCTCTTTGGTGAAAGAATCATTTATGCATGATATATTTTACTTCAACACCAGTTTGCTTTGCTTTGATTTCCTTCAATGTACATGTTACATGTGTTTATGGGGAGATCAACGCTTAAAATTTGGTGTGCCCTCAAAGTTCAAGGTGGTGAGATTGATACTGCTCAATCTATGGCCTGAGGCCATCTTCTGCAAAGATAAGCATTTTGCTTTAGGCTGGACATGAGATAGGGAACTGCTGACCTTGGAGGTTTATGCTGTAGAAGTCCTATGCAATTCTTTTCCACTAGTCAGTGGAAAGAATGACAAAGATCTGAACTTCTATTCAGTAGTCTTGGAATACAGAGTGCTGAAAACAGACAGACTTCATACTAGACCTGAAGAAGTCTCTTCTCTTAAGAAGTGGAGTGTGCTTCTATTCCTCATATTGTTAGGGAGACACATCTGTATACTTTGCTGGGTTAGTACCAAACCCTCATATGTGCAATAGTAGCCTTTACTGTTTCAATTGATAGACAATTTGCTTACCTCCTGCTTCAGGTATTGGAGTTGATTCTCAGCGCTGATAAAATCCTGTAAGGTTGGTTGGAAGTATTTGGTGTGCACCACATCCACCAATGCTTGCATGAGCACAGAGGTAGCCAACAAAAATGAAGCAGGTACAGCTCTACTAATAGGGCTAATAAAAGTAATGCAGCTCACTGGTGACTGACAGTTGTTCTCTTGACAATTACAGCAATGCAGGTGGAAGAGCAAATTCCATTTCCATTTCCTTTTCTTTGTAGAGAGGATGTGGACAAGGTTTGATTAACAAGTGCCGGACCTATAAACTATAGGTAATTCCACTGAGTGCTGCTGTGACATGCACTGAAGAACTCAGAGTTCAGACAGAGTAAACTGAGCTGAAGCAGCTGTCGTATAAAACAAGTACCTTGCTATGGAAAGCACACTGAGGATGGAAATGGACAGTGGTCACTATGGAAAAATTAGTCTTTCCTCCCATACAGTATGCAGAGACTCCTGCAGACTCTTGGGTGTCTCACCAAGAGATGACAAGCACCTGTTTTTAGCAATTATCCCTGTGATAATAAATACT